>QQXO01000423.1:0-15254 GCA_003709845.1 Chaetothyriales sp. CBS 134916
CTGCCTGGTATACCGGACAGTCTCGTCGGTTCCACGCCTTATGGCGGCGTCCACAGTTAACACAGCTCTTCCTCTGTGGGTTTGGGTAGTCTTTTGTCTCGTGGGGGCTGGCATAGTGCCCGCACCTCGCAGGTGAGGTGTATACTACCTGTGTATACCCCTATCTGTTATACTTGAAGCACCTTGGTGTTTGTAGGGCCTGTAACCATACAAGCACTGTATACCACACACCACCTATAGTTAGTCCACTTTTCACTATCTATGCTCGCCCTCCCTCTGTAACTGTATAAACTATAAGGGACGACCATGTCTTACCTGCAGCTACTGTACAAGGCCCATATATCCAAGCAATCCGGGTGATTTGAAGTTCTTGTAGATGTTTATTCTCTTTCATGATTTCCTGAATAACCTTGTGGTTTTTTGTATCAGAGTCTCTTCTATGCTCAACTGGAAGAGATGCTAGGACTGCCTGCACCTCAACAGGATAGTCCTGGCGAAGGACCTGTATATCGCCTACTTTTCCCATGCTAGCTACATACTCCTTTGCCTTAGTATCCTTTAGCACCAGGCGGAGGTCACCACTACACAGGGGACAGAGTCCCACTGCTCTAGGTATCTCCTGCTTAAGATCCTTGAGAATCTCCTGGTTTGATTTTCCTTTGAGGTTTGTATTTAAGGGCCGAAGTGTAACAGCCCGGCCTTGTGGGGGTTTCTTTGGGACAGCTGTAACTTCAGCCCATGAGGGCTGGCATATAGGCTTTGTATCGCGTGCAGTTGGGATACGTTTGACCTCTGCCTTGATCTCGTCAAGCTGATCAAGGATCTGCGTATAGGGTGGGGGAGGTGATTGAGGGGGTTTCGCGGCATCTCCTTGGGTGTCAAGCACCTCAAAGAGGTCGGCCAGGGAGGCGATGACTTCTGCCACCACCTCTTCTGCGACAGACAGGTTCCCATCAGGTGTCTTGCTGGAGTATGCTATAAGCTGCTCTGCAGCACGTTTTGCGCCGGTGACGAGCTCACTGACTGGTGAGCTAGTAGTTGAGGATTGCTCTAAATCGTTCATAATTGCATCAAGTTCTTCCTCCGCGGTCTCGCGGCGCGCACCGCGCCTTGACATCGCGGTGCCTGCTGTCCTCACAACAGCTACACGGCAATTACAGGGAGATCTGCGATCCCGATCGTTGTCCAAAATATATAAGTTAATAATTGGATGTTTCTACTGTCACGGGCGAATATAATGGTTACCTACAGTGATGTTTCAGTATGAGAGCACGACAGAATGGTCACGTCTTTAGTTCTGGTCGAAGATGTTGTGATACATTAACTGAGCATTTGCTCGTCTAAGGCGTTCCGTTCGAATCGCCGCCAAGGTGAGCTATTATTTGCTTCTAAAGCTGTACGTACAGAAATTAGTATAAAGGACGCTTTAGGTTTAGCAAGTTATGCAGAAGAATGCATGAGAAATCATCCAACTACGAAGCTGGTATAGGCGTATCCTTCTATATTGCGAGACAATACATCAGCTTCAGTCCCTACCTCATTCATCTTTCCATGTCATGTCAAGTGAACCCTACCTAGTCTGTCTCAGTGCTCAGATGTTGACCGCCGCTCTGAGATTGCGGGCCTATTGGCTGTGACTGCATCCTCGGTCCAGTCATCCTGGACATCTTCCAACATGAAAGTGGAGACGAGCGGTGATGGCGGGGACGAGCCAAGTAATTCTGTGCATTCCTCTCGCAGTGGTCAATTGGAGGGAATGATCTGATCAAGTCTGGTTCTTATAACTACAATGTATTTCAACCTCCTTGTACTTCGGGTAATCGGACAGCAATGTCTCCAGATTGGGTAATGTATCTGACCCAGGGCAGGGACGGGTATTGCAACTGCAGAGTCGTCAGCGGTGTTTTGTATGGCCTATCAAGGACCACCTTTGCTCACCTTAGGTTCGATAATTTTTAGATACCTCACCTGAATGCCACTGGTGGTAAAATAGGGAATCTCAAACTTGACATTAATCGGCCGCCTGGCCTTGCCGCCCTCACCAGGGATGCCTCCCATACTGCCACCAAAACCACCGGTCATGCCGCCTCCCCTCTCATCATCACCCTTGACACTGGGCAGGCCCAGCTCGGCGCGCATGAGAAACTCCTTGCCACCGCCGAACTGTTTGATCTTCCATACGATCGCCGATTTCTCGGGGGCATAATGCACAGAGCCGATGTTGGTGCGGAATCGCGGCGAGTCGGCGTCATCAGGGACAGGGATGATGATCTCGACATTGTTGGCCGTGGAGCGGCGCTTGAACTGGGCCTTTGCCTTTAGCATGTACTCGATGCGAGAGCCCGAGTGCGATTCGACGACGCACTCGACCCAAATCAAAGGCTTCACCGCAGTGTTGAGCCGGTATGACATAAGCTCAAATTCACCGTCGGGAGGGATAAAGGAGATAGTTCTGTCGTTTTCGAAGCGAGACAAGCGTACGCATTGGTGGAACTTGACGTCTTCCATCTCCACCGCTTTTCCGCGTGTAACTCGGCCCGTGTTCTCGAACATGACCTTGTCGTTGAGGCCCAGACGCAACTCAGGCATGCCAGAGAGGTAGCACTTCATTTTGATAGCGCCCAGGATTTCAGAGCGCAGCACATTGCCAGAGGCAGAGACAAGGAGATTGAGGGATTCGATGACGTCCAGGAAGACTTCGTTCTTGCGATAACGGATGCCTTCTGAGCGCCATGAGACCGCATTTGTGACGGCAATGGGTGGGCGTGCCTGGATCTCCAGCTTGTGAGACTCCTGGGTGATGTACTCCTGCAAGATCTTGGATTCCGTGGTTTGCGGGTAGCCAAAGTCCATCATCTCGTCAAGTAGTTCATAGATAATAACAAAATTGTCTCGGATCGATTCCTCTTCAAGTTCTTTGAAGTATTCGGTGAAGACCTCGACGATCTTGTGGAGGAAGAGCAGGATCTCGGCCGCATTGGTGTTGCGTTTGGTGAGCGCGAGTAGATAGAGGTTGCTGTGGCGAATGTAGAGGTAGTTGATGCCTTCGTCGGAGAAACAAGGTGGCACCGCAGACGATTCTTCTTCGGCTTCAGACAACAGGATAGGGAACTTCTCGACTGCCGACATTGGGATGTCGCCCCGGTAATTCCGGGCGAGCAGGGTCTGGCACAATTTCAGCAATGATTCGAAACTGATGCCGATGCCGATGCCGATGCCGATGCTGATGATGATGCTGATGCATAAATACGCAGACCTACCTTGCCCTTGAGATCGAGGAAGAACACGGCAGATGCCATCGTGGGAGTGGAGTGGCCGGGGCCACTGAGTGCAAACGGGGTAGGGTAGCGGAGGGCGAGACGGTCAGTAGAGACGGTCTATCATTGTGACGGCTGCATTATTCAATTTTCTGTTCAAGTGAGCAATGGCCATCATCAGTCTTGTCAACTCCACACCCAACTGGCCGTCGCCGACCAGCATGGTGTTGCCGTCCCAATTAGGCCTAGCGCACAGTGCCAAGACCCTCACACCTAGAAAAAGCCTCGCATCCGGCCACGACTCTATCTTGTTCAAATCTATGCAACGCGCCCAAAAGACAGTGCAATGCAGCATCTCCAGCTCTCATAGCATTATGCGATGTGGCTGGTCTGTCAATTGTTGACCCTTGCGATTGAGTGACGCGGAGAAAGATGGTGAAGGAGCCATTAAGAGCTGGCTGAGCATCATGTTCGAACTACGAATTGCGGTTGCTTAGGCGGTGTCAGAGGCTTCAGACATGCACATTGGTACAGCTGTATCATATCGTTGTGGTCGTACAGGGTATATCTAAGTCATCGCCCTGGCTCAGGCTCATCTGCTCGGTTTGAACAGACCCAGAGGTGCGAGGATGCGTACTCTTGCGGCCTCGTTTGCTACCGCCGAGCCTTTTTCTAGAGCGAGGGCGCCAATGATGGCGAAGATGGCCTGAGCGTGCACCATATCTGCACCAGAGGCAGCAGGACTCTCAGGCTATACAGAGAATTAATTAGTGGCCGAGACGGAGCAGTACATGACGCGGGTGGACATACATTTTTGGGCACCCATCTTACCACGGCAGGCACGCCGTAGTCTTCTGCCACTTTTGAGATCTGCTTATGGTACGTCACCCACGTCCTGGAGGGCTCGGACAGGCGCTCAACTGCCTCAATAGCCGGGTGCTCGAAAGGCTTGCGGCCATGCGGGTCTTGGCTGTTGGCCGTCGATCTAGCCGCACCAGCCAGGCTCAGCATGCCGAGTGATGTCTGTAGCTCAACGATTCTCTTCCCTGCCTTGATGTCAGTGTGGAAAAGCTGCTGTGAATGCGTCTTGTTTATACCGAGGAAAGCCAGTCGATCATTGAATCCTCGTCGCCCGTGATCAAAGCTCTTATGCGTCACAGCCAGCCATTTTGTTTCTTCTGACAGCAACTTGTCACCGCCTGGCCCCAGCAAGCGCACATACATCTCATTAAGCTTCTGGGGGTCTTTGTTAACTTCGTGCCGCCCGCCCTGGGATTTCAATCTTGAGTGGACAGGGGCCATCATCGATGGCGGCGTGTAAGACCATCGAAGAGGCACTCGGGTTTCGACTTCCATCTCCGATTGCTGGGCAGGTACGGTGGCTACATACCCCCGCGTGTAGGCAGGCTTCCTGTGCACACTCTCGATGCGTACGCATTGGCAGATGGCTCGCGGTTGGCTGGCTTGGAAGACGTCGAGGAGTAGGCGCGAGGTGCGTGGCATTGGAGACAGCATAATAGCTGCGGCAGAAGACCAACCGGTCCGACACCGGCAAAGGAGGAGCAGAGGAAGGAGGAGGAAGCAGGGGCCGAAGTGAGCTCTTTCCCAGTGAGCTGTTTCCCAGTGAGCTGTTGTACTCAGAGTATTTGATATAGTTTTCTTGGCGCATATCTCGCGCCGTGCACGTGTTGCCTCTGTTCTGATACAAACTGTGTGGCCAATGGGAGGAGATCAGCGGTGGATCTGTTCCTGGTCCTGCAACGAAGAACTATCTAGCTATGCATATATACAGTATCTCTATATAGAATGAGTACCAATGACCCTGGGCGTGATGGCTGAAGTCATACCGCTGACAAATCTACCATTCTATCGCCTATAGCAATCCTCTAAGATGGTTTCCCGTTGTCGCGGATCTCGCGTGGGGTCGGCATCTACTGTACATCGGACGCGGGCTTTGGGTATCCGCGGGGGTGGGTTCGTCATTTTTGGTAAGTTGCTGTTAGGCGATCGAAAAACATTGTCAACTGCTATCTTTCTACCTCCGTCACTCCTTCTACACGAATCTTGGTAAGCGGTCGCACCTTCCCTCCAAAACCGCCTTCCTTGTGTTATTCCCCCAATCATCTTCGGCCCCGCCAACCCCGCCCCGCGATGAGTGCCCATCCCACCGCCACCACCACCACCACTACCACTACCACTACTCCTGCTCCAACCCGCGACCATGGAACCCTTGCCGACTTGCTTCCTTCACACATTACCAGCCAAGTCACCACTTGGCTTGCCGAGGACACCCCCTCCTTTGACTACGGCGGCTTCGTAGTGGGCTCCTCACCGCGTACCGCACAGCTCCTCTGTAAAGCCCCTGGCGTGCTCGCGGGAGTGCCCTTCGTTAACGAAGTCTTCGGTCAGCTTGACTGCGGCGTGGAATGGCATTTTGACGAAGGCACGTTTCTCGACACCCGCAAGTCAGAGAGGGGCAAGATCAAAGTAGCCACCGTGACTGGTCCAACGCGAAAGCTGCTACTGGGTGAGAGAGTTGCCCTGAATACGCTGGCTCGGTGTTCGGGCGTGGCGACCAAGAGCCGGCGGATGCTCGACTTGGTGCGGCAGGCTGGCTACAAGGGTGCGCTGGCAGGGACGCGCAAGACCACGCCTGGCTTCCGCCTAGTGGAGAAATACGGCATGCTCGTTGGCGGGGTGGATCCTCATCGCTACGATTTGTCGAGTATGATTATGCTCAAAGACAACCACGTGTGGGCGAAAGGTAGTATTACTAATGCGGTGTACGCTGCGCGTGCAGTTGGAGGCTTTGCGTTGAAAATTGAGGTAGAGTGCCAGACCGAGGAGGAGGCTGACGAGGCGATTGCCGCCGGGGCTGACGTCGTCATGCTGGATAATTTCGATGGTCAAGCCCTACAAGTCGCTGCAAGGAGCCTTAAGGAGCGATGGACTCAGAAAGGAAGGGGAGGTGTGCTGATCGAGTGTAGTGGCGGCTTGACCGAAGAAAACGTGAAGGAGTACGTCTGTGACGAAATAGACGTGATCAGCACCAGTAGTGTGCACCAGGGCGTGCCGCATGTAGACTTTTCCCTAAAGGTCGATCATTGATGGTCACAGCTGGCCAAATGCGAGGAAACGGTATGATAATGAGATGAAAAGTTTGATGCTTTGAGAATTATTAGATCTACAACTAGCTCAGAGCGCTGCAAATGCTGCATTAGATCAATACCACATATATTTTCTCCACTCCTTGTACATCGTTAGATGCAAAGTATGACTAGGACTCAGTGTCACAATATATGTTCCCTCAATGGTGACCCTCATCAAATGCACAAATGCAACTGAAAAAATTTCATTGCCAGTATCAGACTCTTCCTCTTCGTCTAGGCCATGAATGCAGCAAGAGCTAGGGCACCACCGATGACACCAAAGCCAACCTGCGCTGTGTTGGCTGCTCCAGTAAACGTTGCTGGGCCAGTAAAGGTGCTACTGCTAGCAGCCGCAACCGTTGGGGAGCCGGTGTCTATGGCGCTAGCAGCTGCGGTGCCAGGGTTGGAGCTCACCCCAGCGACGCTGGTAAGAGGGGCTGATGCAGAGCTGGTGGCTGATACGGGACTGGGGCTACCGTCACTGGGAGAGCTTGCGGCAGCGAGGGTAGTTGTAGTGGCAAGAACAGATTGCGGCACCGCCGGAATGAGACCAACAGACGGTGCGGTTTGTGTGATGGTGGATCCCGCCAAGGTAGTGGTAGCTGGGGCCTGGGTGATGAAGCTAACTTGTGGTACAGTGATCACGCTGGTAACGGTCGAGATGGCACCGGAAGATGTGATGGTCTGAGTGAAAGTGGCAGTCGTCACAGGCTGTGTGACAGTAACCGCTGAGGTGGTGCCGGCTTGCGTAACAGTAGCGGTCTGGACAGGAACGCTCGGCTGCAGCGTGATGCTAGGAGGAACGTTGGTGCAGATGCCAGGGTTCTGAGCGATAAAGTCGGCGCAGATACCGGCAAAGTAGGATAGCGCAGCTTGAGTTTCCTTGTCGTCAGTGGCCCAAGCCGAGACACAAGTGATGACGTTCTTGGCAAAGTCTGGGTTCAGGCAGAAGCACTCGGCATCGGAGTTAGACTTGCATTGAGGAGCAATGCTGAGCCAGGTATTGAGGCAAGAAGGTAGGACTGAGGGGCAAGGAGCATTAGGAACGTTGGGCACAGAAGGTTGTTCGGCAGCTGAGCTCGTGGTGAGGGTAGAGGCAAGCGTGGATGAGCTGCTTGATGCAGGGGGCCTGTTGCTCGTTCCGCCGGTGACTGAGGAGCTTCCTGGGGTGGTAGTTGCGACAATAGTGGTGGATGTAGCGCTGGTCGTGACAATTGTGGACGGAGAGCTTTCTGGGGTAGTGACGGAGGCAGGCACCGTTGTGGTTGTAGCTGCAGTGGTAGCCGAGCTCTCCGGAGTTGTGATTGAGGTAACGAGGGTAGTGGTCTCACCACTAGCGACGGGGGAGCTTACAGGAGTGGTTCCTGCAGTCGCGGAAGAGCTGACGCCGCTGGAGATGGAGGTAGAAAGACTGGTGGTTGTACTGGCCTCAGTCGTAGAGACAAAACCTGAAGTGGCCAGAGATAGAGTAGTGGTGGCGGACGATGAGGTGAGCGTGGTAGCAGTGCTCAAGATAGTTGTGCTCGATGCCACAGTAGTAGTAGCAACTGTAGTGGCTGGCGCAGTTGTTGTCAGTGGGCTTGTCGTAGTGGAAGCTTCAGCAGTCGACGAGGTGGATGGAGCAGCACTCGCCGACTGGGAAGGACTGCAATCAAAGCTGATTGAATGAATCCCAAAGCCACAGCTATCTGCATCGCCGCCAGAAGGCACCTGGAAAGTCACAGAAGTGGCACCGCCACACTGTGTATTCTCGATAGTAGAACCGGAAGACTGGCACGAGGCACTCTGCTTGCAAACCGAACCGTCGGCCATGGAGTAGATGAAATCCAAATCGATATCGAATTCAGTGGAAACGTCGAAGGAAGAGATGGAAAACTTCTTGTCATCTTGGCAGGAGATGCTGGGAGATCCGCTCTCTTTCTGCGCCGTACCCTGAATGACCTTTCCACTCAAGGTCCTTGCACGTAGGAGCCGACCACGGCGCCCGCCTTTAGGGGAGAAAGAATCTTGGCATGAGAAGCCGGAATAACTGAAGCCACCAAAACTAGTGAAGGAGCCTGTGGGAAGACCAGCCCAATCGAAGCCAGACTGCTGCTCCGCAGAACAGACATTGTTCTGGTTCTGAGGATTGGGAAATGATGGAGCGCCGCCCCAGCCAATCGCGGTAACAACAGACCAAGTAGAGACAAAAAAGGCAGCGACAAAACCAGACTTCATTTTTAACATAATTAGTAGTTTAGCGACTGACTGAGAGATAGTTGGTAATAGAACGATATGATGATGGGCGAACGAGAGTGGTCGACGAGCAACGAAAGACGGAGGCACAAAACGATGGATATAAGAGGAAGCAAGTATAGAGCATCTGAGGGACAAGAAGGAGAAAGCTCGACGAGGTACACGTCCAGCTCTATATCATTGTCACAGAGCCAAACTTAGTCTGTGTCTCACCTCTTTTGATGGCGGTGCCGCCAGGACGTAAGTTTGATATTGAGAACCTGATCCAGGTAGAGACGCGCGCAAAGAGAATAATGGAAATTTTGGAATCGGGATAAGTCGACCAGAGAGGAGGACACATACAACATCAAGATGAAACCCACACCGAAAAGTAAGGCGCCTCTTGAAAGAGCATCAATGGTCGACAAGGGCGGAGGTGCCCGTAAGACGAGACTTTCCCAGAAGAAACAGTATGAGACAAGATTGACTGTGTAAAGCATCTTCTGCCAATGCCCCATTGCACCGCGCTTAATGCGAAGAGCAAGGCTGTGCAAGCCGTCGGTGTAGGCATTTGAGACGCGGCGATTGTTTTCCAGAAGAGATTGCCTTTGTCAGAGGAAGTTCGAGCGCTTGATAGTGGCATCATCTGATTGGCCGGGGGCCCCATATGCATCCCACACCTCATTCCAAGTGGTTATTTCTGTCTCGTGTTCAGTCTGCACTCGATTGCTTCTTTGCTGTTACCGACTTCTTCGATGGTGTAGTCTAAATGTGGAAGTGAACCCGAAGTACCGGTCAGGCCTTCAGACTGTATTAGGAGCTTTCGCCCAAGGCATTCGCCCTAACTTAGCGTCTGCGACATCGCATCAGGTCGATCCACCATCTGCAATAGGACTTTCCCGACGCTCATGTTGCTGCCCTAGATGGCCGCTGTTGCTCTCCAAGTGTGCTCTTACCTCTACTCATATGTTTCAGTGTTGTGCTGAATGGCAGCAGCGCAAATGGCAGGAGCATCATGGACGCCCATCAAAAGGATGGAAATGCTGCAAACCGCTTTCTCTCACTTCCACATCACACTCCTTCAGCTCCGACCGTCTGTCTTTTTGCCTCCTGAGCTTCATAGCCTGGCCTTCTTTCTTTTGGATCGACAATTGGAGCATTGGCCATTGCGTGCCATTATTTTTCTGATTAACCTCCACTCGCACCATCGACACTAGCAACGTGCTGGCATTCCTTTGTTACTCTGTGCCCACCACTGGTATTCGGGTGGCTGTTTTCTCTCTACTCAGAGAAGACCCGTACTTCTTGAGAGCTCCCTCCCCGCCGTTGCTGCTAGTCTTCCTTTCAAGGTCAACCACTAGTTTTCACCACGACAGCTGACAACATGCGTCTTTCTGGTGTATCTCTTCTCCTCGGAGCCACCATCAGCGTTGCTTGGGCTGCCCCACAGCGGGTAGACCTTACTCCTCTGTCTCAGTGTGCCCAAACCGCTGCAGCCAACTTGATTCAATCGGCAGGATGCTCCATCCTGGACATCGAATGTATGTGTCAACAGCCAGGCTTCATCCAGACGCTTGAATCCACAATCCGTAGCAAGTGCGGCCAAGCAGATGTCGATGGTAAGTCATCTCAATATTCCGTAGGACTTAAGCTCATTCTGTGATAGCTGCCGCCTCCTTCGGGCAAGCAGATTGTGCTTCAGTGGGCATCCCACTCACGATCAGTGCTAACTCTGACTCGGTATCTTCAACCACCACCTCGCCTAGAGCCACTTTCATTACCAACACCTTGCTCGGTCTGACTTCAACGACAACACCCACATCTATCGCTTCATTGTCAGCTTCCGCAAGCACTACGACTGCTCGCAACACGACTTGGAACGGCACTACAGTCTCTCCTAGTCCGTTCACTGGTGCTGCTGATGGTTTCAAGTTGGGAGGTGTTGAGGCAGCAGGTCTTGTTGGGGTTGCCCTTGTATTCGCACTTCTCTAAGTCACGCCCCAAGAATGGGCACCACCCCAATGAAAGGAGCATGAGCAGAGTTTATTGATCATATTATAAGGGGAACAATGCTGAGAAAACTCTCCTTCTAATTGCTTTTTGCACATTGAGGATTATTAGAAGGCCTGTACTGGTAATAGAAGACATGGTAGAATCTGATCGGTGGAGCTCAGTATTCAATTATTGATCAAGGTTAGCATAGGTGAGCTCTTTTGTCTTGATTGTCCTCTTCTCATATCCTACACCATCCCTCTCTCCCTGTACAAAACCCTCCTCTCCCACTCCCTCGCTGCCACCCACACCATCATCTTCTTCTCGGGCCTTTGCGCCTGGTCCTCTTCTCGCCACCACTCTCGCACCACATCCTCATTGACTCGCAGCACTCAAGCCAGCCACATATATTCCAACTCTGACACGGCTCCGCTCTTCGCGTCATAAGCCTGGCGCCGGAACTTTACTGACTCGAGCGTTAATCCTAGTGGATGCATATCTATCGACTGCCCGATAAACGTGGTGCTTAGTCTATGCTGCAAGCGCTCTGCGATTGCGAGACGAAAGAGCGGCAGAACGTGGGGGTGAGCTTCGCCATGACCGGTCTGCTGTCCGGACGGAATGGGAGGAAAGGGCAGACAATACTTGGCCTCATGATGCCGCAACTTGGCCCGTCCGATGCAGTTGTGCAATTGGAGGATATTGTTGAGATTGCGTGAAACGGCAGCTGGTAGGGAGAGGTCGGCCGGGAAAGTGAGCTTTATGTCGGTAGGGTGGAACCTGAGGCTGGCGACGATGGCGGCGGAAGGGCGCGAGGTTGCGTTCCGAGGCTTTTTGGAGTGCGGATTCGTAGTGGTGAAATTGGTGAAATTGCTGCTGCTACTACTGCTGTTGCTGCTTGTGTTTGTGGTTTCCCTGCTGAGTGTGCGCTGGGTGGAGAGCCGGCGCGCGTAGAGCTGCTCTTGCGGTTCGAGGTTGAGGCGGACTGAGTTGGTGCTGAGGAGGGTCATGCGCTCAGTGATTGCAGTGCTTGGTCTTCACCTTCTTTGTCGTTCTCCTTTCCTTCACCTTCATTTTCGCTGATGGCGTCTTGTACAGATGAGGATGAACAACCTCAGCGCTAGTGGAGTGCGATATGACGCCGGTTGTCATGGTGGTGTTGGCGGTGGTGGAAGATGGATTGATCGGACTGTTGTTGAAGTCGGTTGTTGGCTGGTCTTGGGATATGTCGAAGTCGAGGTCCATGGCCGAGTCTTCTTCGTGTTGATGCTGGAATGAGAAATAAGAAGAGGGGAGGCCATGGTGGTTGAAAGGTTGAAGGGGTCCAGTAACGGAGAGGAGAAACAGTCTGTGCCAATACAAAGATGACTAGGCGACTAGGAGATCAACAATACCAAGTAGAGAAGCGGTATTGTAGGTGCCACTAGTAAGTATTGTTGCCAATGTGACACGGAGACGGTCGTTCATGTACAAGGTTCATGTTTCCTTTTCCCGTCAGAGGTAGTGTACACCTCATTTCCTGGTGAAACTAAAGAAGTAGATTAATTTCCATAAAAGCAGAGATCTCTGAATGTCTGTTCTGTCATCCCTTTCTGGTGTGCCTTCCTGAACTGCTCCCATAACATGCAAAGTTATGGAACAATGTGTCAACAGAGATAGGAAAACTTCAACATGCTCCGCAATGGAAGACTCCCAAATGTTAACCACCTTCTACACATGCGGGGCTTCATTATCTACGTTAAGCTTTGTTCATGTCCTTGAGTTGGGGTAAACCACTCACTCACTTACTCACTTGCTTCAAAACTTTTCACTTGTGGCGCATCTCGTCCCGGCCACCAATATCCACACCAAAAATTGCACTGTCGCTGTCATCAACCACACGACAAACCTCAGCACGGCAACTAATCCGCCAACAAGAGCCCTCGTCAATGCCGGCAACTCTTGGCCTCTCCTGTCGCCGCCCTGGTAATGACCGAGCTTCTCTAGATCAAACTCACCCATCACCACCTGCTTCTTCGTCTGTTTGACCACTTCCTTCTTCCCATACCAGTTCCGTTTGCCGGTGTATTTTTTTTGCCTCTTGGAATATGTGATGTCTTTCTCGTGTTCCTTCTTCAATTCGGCCGCTTCCTCTTCAGCTTCCTCACGTTCGGCAATCGTAGCGTAGAGGTTTGACCCCGCATACGATTTTACTCCGACAGGTCCAGTACCGACACTGTACAGAGAGGCTGGTGCCTTTGGTCGGGGCGACCATATGGGCATAGCACCAAGGACAGGGTTCGTGGATTTGTCAGCGACAGCGACAGCGAGTATAGCGGAGATAACGCTGTCGATAGCAAAGAGCGAGGGCATAAGGCTGAGGATTTGATCGGCATCGATGGAGAGGGTCAGATTTCCGAGGTTGAGGGATGCAAGGGGGGAATCTGTGTCTGACTGCGGGAGCGTGGAGAGGCGGATGCCATTAATAAGGCCAGGGCCAGCAGATGAAGTGGGAGAGGAGGTCTTGTGCGGGTTGGTAAGGAGGATTACCGGCGATGAGGCTGCCGAGACGGGGCCTCCCGTTGAGTTAGAGGAGACGCTGATGTGCAGAACGGGTTTTTCGACAGCGTTGAGCTGAGGCGATGTTGGGGACATGATGAAGTTGGGATCTTGGGCTCGGCGTGCAATCGCCGGGTGTTCTAGCTCATAGCGCTTCCATGTCTCATTCCAACGAAGGTTGCAAGCTTCTTGCTGCGCTGCTCTACGGACAGCGGCTTCTTCTACCTCATCTTTGTCAACTGAGGCCAATCCATGTGCTTTGGCAAGCAAAGCAGACTGGTTGAGAGCGAGCATGGCGGCCATTTTGGGGAAGATGAACGTCACTAGCCCATCGTGCGGAGGCAGGCGGCGAGCAGGTGGCTCTATGGACGACATGATTACGTCTTGAACCTCTGTTCGCTTTTTAGGCGAGGTCTTCTTGACGCTGATTTCGGCAGTGTCAAAGGTAGAGAGCGTGTAAAAGGGGTATTGAGGGTCAGCCCCGAAAGTGAAAACGGCATCCTCTGTTCTTGATATTGTGAGTTAGTAATTCGAGAGAGAGTAGTATCAAGACTAACCGTGACATCTCCAAGGTGAACGACTTGATCGAGCTATTGGGCTCTGTGCCGTGACTTGCCTCCCATAGCTTCTCAAGCTCACGGTGTGATGAGAACTGAGGTTCATTGACGCTCATGCTGTCAAAGCCAAAATTGAGCACACTGGCTGGGGCGGATCTAGCTCCCAACGCTCGATCCACCGGCGTAGTCATGGTGTTCCTATACTCTGATCGTGAGACATTCGATCTCGATATGCTGGATAGCCGGACTGGGAAAGGTCGCTGAGGGTAGTAGTTCTGTTGACTGAGAGGCAGTGATGGGTTGTAAGTTGGAAACATCGACCTGAAAGGCACGACCGGTGACGGATCTGTGGCTGCTCCCGGTGGCGTATACTGCACTAATGTTGTAGAGCCCGGACGCTCAGAAAGAGGTTGTGATGGAGGGGACGTTGCCGTTTTCGGTGGAGGCGTGTTTAGCTTCTGTATCTGCGAAGTGGGCAATGCAACAGTCGGCGTGGACCCATCAACGGGAGACATTGTCGTGACTGCCTTGCCAATATCATTAGGAGATGGACTCCTGGAGTAGGCATCAATCGTCGTTGTGATAACTGCTCCACCCGCCGACCGCTTTGCCCCTTCGTTCGATACATTCCACGGTGCCCCAGCGGGCACTTGCGGCGCTTCGCCATTGAGATGTTCCAAGGGCTTCACGGTATGCAAAGTTGGTGCGCGGTTACGAGGATTTGGAGTCGCAATCTTGGGTACCGAGTGCGGGAACAGGGAGAAGGGCTGCGATCTGGGAGCGATTGACATCTTGTCATCAAACGATGAACACACTCCTGGATGTTGCTACTGGTTCTGAAAATATGAACAGTCCTGCTGTGGGTGTTATACGACCTGCGTTCACGTTCCTTAACACGGTATTAAAGGATGAAATGAATTAGATAGGAAGCAAGTCTCCAGGACTGCTAAAACGAAAGGAAAGGTACAGAGTGCAACTGGAATACGAAGATAGAGTATTGTAGGACGCAAGAAGTCACTACGCGGGCAGACGGTCCTCGTGGTTGGAGCAGATTGGCCGGGGTGCCCGCGATATCAAGATGCAAGCTATTAGCCGTCACATTTTGAGCCGCCCACTTGACCGAGCCAGGTACGGACGTTCTGGTGGTCATTGGTGAGTTCCAGAAGGGCAAGAAGTTTTCACTAGGAGGACGGTAGCTGGGCGCCTACACGGAGCCAATCAACGCTCACATATGTATTCTTAGATTAAAGTGGGCCCGGTTTGGGCATACAGACAACCCAATCAGGAAGTCACATTGACGCCGGGCCAGTCGTTCTGCACGTGGCTGAGGTAAGATGCAAACCTTGCAAACACTGGTTCATGACCGCAGCTGACAGAGCCCCTGATCGGGATTAGTGCCCGTAAGGCACCAGCGACATAGTGAGAGAAGGGCTGGTAAGCGTGCGTCGATGGCAGTGACTGCACCTCATGGTACGTGGTCGTGCCCCTGTTTTTTCGGCACTTGCATACGGGCACTATTGCTAGCAGGAGTTTAATTTGGGTGGGGG
>QQXO01000424.1:0-15189 GCA_003709845.1 Chaetothyriales sp. CBS 134916
ACTCCCAGATAAAAGGAATCAGAGAGAGCAATTTGACCCTTTGCAAGACTTTTCTTCACTTCTCACGTGTCCAATATCAAATCCAACAAATAGCCACCATAATAAAAATATTAACATTAGTAGAAGAATTAGACGCTCTACTGTGCACAGTAACTGGAATGACATTAATTACCGAAAGCACGTGAAAGGAGGAGGCAGCGATTTTGACTAATAAAATTAATTTCCAGGAACTGACCCGTCGGGTTCTCGCCGAGCGTCAATGGGTGCAGCCGAATATGCATCCTTGTCCTAAACGGTACGTTGATTCTCAGCTTCCATACCACCTTGTGCCCGCCATGAGCGATAGCCTCCAAATTGGGATGCCAAGGCATGAGCTCCCGTAACGCCGTTGACTAAACAATACTTGCTGTATTACCAGCTTCTACTGTAACAGAACAGCCACTGCCTCTTCCCAATCTCGGCCTTTTACCAAATCCATTACTGTCATACCGCTCTCTACATCCACCCTCTCCAAGTCTAGCGGTTGTGTGGTCTTGTTGATTAACAACTCCAAAATTTCCATGTCTCCAAGTTCGACCGCCTGCAAAATTGCATTCCAGCCGCGGTACATTTTGTTCACGTCGGCACCCTTCTCCAGCAAGATATCAATGTACCGGTAGTCTCTGTTTTCGCAGTGCCGGATGGCTTTAATGATCGGGAGGTGTTCACCGACATGATTGGGGTCAGCACCAGCCTCGTCAAGGAGATACTTGACGATCTCAAATCTGTGCTCTCGAATAGCAGTCGTCAGGGGTGAGAAGACGCCGTCGGTCTTGTCTTCTACGCTTACGCCTGCCTGAAGCAAGAGCTTGATCGAGTCTAACTGATCAGCGGCCACAGCAGCTTCCATGACGCCCGTTGAGATTGACTTCATGTCGGTAGTATGCTCCAGGAGTTTCGCAAGGATGGCCGGGTGCTTCACCCCCATTAGGAGCGGCCAGTCTTTGCCTCGCACAGCTGGCGATCCTGCGTTAGCAAGGAGAATGTCGACGTACTCGCTCTTGTTATCCTGAATCGCCCTCGTCAGAGCCGTGTGGCCGCCGTCCTCCTTGTAACGGTCGTTGGCGCTGACCCCTTGGTCTAGCAGCCAAAGCAGTGCTTCTTTATTGTCGTGCGCCACCGCCACCGCTAGGATGCCCTTTGGCCTATGAACATCAGACCCAGCGGCAACTAGTTGCGGCAGAAAGTGTGCGCGATCATGCGTCACACATTTGAACGCCGGATACTCCGAAGCAATAAGGTTTGGGTCGGCCCCATTGACAAGGAGCATCCTGACGATGTCGGCACGATTGTCACGAATCGCACTACAAAGGGGCGTGTAGGTAGCATCCTTCTTTGTGTTGGGGTTAACGCCAGCAGCGAGGAGAATGGAGATAGATTCAAGGCTGTTGATGGAGGTGGCCAATTCGAGAATGCCAGGTGTTTTCTTGTGACTGGCTCCCTTGGCAAGAAGGAGTTGTAGAATGTTGGGTTGGTATGTCGAGGGCCACAGTGGGTGTTCTGGACCTGGAAGGTTAGGATCTGCCCCAGCCTCGAGTAAGAGACTAACAAGGTCAAGACGACCTGCTCGAGTCGCGGCAAAGAGTGGCGAAACACCTCCGACGCTCTTGCGGTTTGGATTTGCACCACCTTTGAGCATCAACTCGACCAGAGCCGCTGGCGTAGTCTTATTCATTACCTTGAGAAACAGAGTGTCTCCGTTGGCAAGGACAGTATCCATCTTAGCACCATAGCGGAGGTAGAGCTGCACGAAGTCGAACTTCTTCTCCTTGATAGCCATGACTATTGGCGACTCTATGTCAGGCCTTGGGGTCAGGTTGGGATCGGCGCCATGTTTGAGAAGTAGCTTCGCCGCCTTGAAGCATGGCGCCTCGGTTGCGAAATGCAACGGAGTAAACCCGTCTTCCTCGCTGCCGTTCGCATCAGCACCGAATTGAAGTATCAGGCGCACGCTTTCTGGATCCCGCCTGCTGATTGCTATCCGAAGATTATTGTCATCCAACCCATCATCAGCCAACGCTCTGTGGCTTAGAAGATGCTCAATGCGTCGATGTTTGTTCTGTTGGATGGCCATCTTCAGAGCGTTCTTAGTAACAGGAATGCTAAGGGAAGGACTTCCAAAAGGCGTCGACCGAGGTGACGGAGACATATCGGTGTCCACATGGTTGGAGTCAGAGGACGAAGTGTCGCTGAGTGCAATCTCTCTAACCATGGGTAGGATCTTCTCTTTGAAATCGACGTCATGTATCATGTCTTCCATAGGCGTCACCGTTAGGGTAACATCGGAAGGCGCGTCAACATCTGTCTTACTATCAACGAGAGCTGCAGTCGATCGAAGGGCAGCTGAGCTGCTCATAGGAGACATTGTTCTTGAACGTCGCTTCAGTCTTAATGACAATGTTGACTGTGCCAGAGGTGACGATACCAGAGCATCCAGGGTTTCTTCACTCGACAACCGGAGGCTGTTGATCGGAGTGAGGGGCTTGTCTATTAACGGGTCAGGAAGCGGTGGGAGCGGGATCGTTGGTGGTCCAGACGAGGGCGTCATGCTGGTTGATCTCGAGACCGGTTTAACCCCGGACGGATTGGGCGCTGGCGATGATTCTGGCCGGCTGCTATATCTAATTGCGGCTGAAAGCGCCGTGTAACCGGAGTCCCTTGGGGAGTCCAAGTTTTGCTCTCCGACAGACCACCTGAACATCAGAGCACTAATTCTGAGTGCATCTCGGTGGTTGCCCAGAGACTGTCTCAACTTCTCAATGTCTCCGTCTGCGAACAATCGGCGCGTAAATTTGCGAAAGCCTCCTTTCCGCTCACCCTCCAGAAACTTGTTTAGCTTTTGGTAGAGAAGAACAAAGTCCTCGTGGACTAAACGAGTCTTCTTGGCTAATTCGGTCAGTAGGTCTGGTGGAAAGTCATTATTCCTGTGAAAGGACTCGGACAGGCCGGCTGAAACAGCATAGAGCATAGTGCATGTGTCGAGGAATTCGTTCGCGAGCTGGCGAAAATGGTATGGCTCGCGCTTGCCAGTGCTGAGGAAGGCCACCATGCGCACGGCTATACTATTTCCAAGGGAGGCAGTGTTGGAGCAAAGCTCACACACGGTTTCTTTGTCCTTCTCAGAAGCCATGGTTGGTGTATGGAGGCCAGACGATAACGTTGGCCAGTTGGGGTGGAGCGTCGTCGAATGATGGGCATGTGCATTCCTATCTTATACATGAGTAGTTAGACGGATATACCATCTTGGCATTGGCTAAAATCCCTCAGGTGGCTCCATAATCACGGAAGCAGCCATAGATGGGCGACGCTTTGAGGAGAGTCATGATGGGAGCGTTCTGGTGCAGAATATGGAGGGATGGTAATTAGTCGCTCTGGTTGTTTAGGTACCGTATTGCAAGCGAGGAACGTCAGCAAACAAAGTGACCAATTCGGCCGTTGGGGTTCGCTTGCCGGGAGGAACTCTCCTAGGCGAAATAACCATCAAGAACCGTCGAATCAAACTTCTCGGCGCCCTGAATTAGGCGACTTGCCCGAAGAAGCGCGCGGCTGGGGCCAGGGGGACTCTTCAACGAGTGCTCATGAGCAGAACCACATGTCGCATGAAGCTACTTAGTTGTGGCATGGCCATGGTTTCTTGCTTATTGCCGTCTATGAGAGCTTTGGTTCCTGATTGTTTCCGTTCCAGCGTCGTTCCCGGGCGTTTTCGCCAAACTCACAAGCTGAATCAGGTGTGTACTCCAACAGAGTGGCGTACCTACATGACCGGCGCACACACAGAGAAGCTTCGTTCCGGGCACAGGGGTCCATGAAGAGTTTGATTCTGATTTTGGCTCCACCAGGGAGACATTAACGGCATCATTATTGGAAGGACCGCACACAGGGTAAAGGATGAAGAAGAAACGAAGACGAGTTACTCGATCTCTCGTTCGTTGCACATGTTGGGGCTCCTCCAAGTTACCCCACCAAATGCAAAAAGATCATTGGAGCGCTGCTGACTCATTTCCGTCAATGATCCAGAAATACGAAAGCCAGTTTGCACAAAGTGCAGTTTGCACAAAGTGCAGTCTGCACCTACAATAATACGGTAGAGCATTCGGGCCCTGCCAAAGCCGAGCCGCACTCCAGAAGGAGATTGATGCAGTTAACTATCACTTAATGCGTTAGCTTAGCGTGATATCTCGTGTCTAACGTTCTACGTCCAGTAATTACGAGGGTCAGATGTACGTAATACTTGTTGTTTACCTTCACCTGCAACTACTGTCGCGACAGAGACTCTGCCTCGTACTCCTATCTCTAGACTGAGGTCGTCGATGTCATGCTGCACGCTGCGACTATCTAGAGAGGTTGGGGAATCAGTCGGACCAAGCTTTTGATTACTGTTAAAACCTCCTATTCTACCGCGCACTCCCAAGGATACGCTTTTTTGGGGTCAAATATGCAGGGCTCCAGCAGCAGTTCATGAGGAAACCCCACAGAAATGTAAGGCACAACAAATGCATTTGTTGCGCTGGGGCTAGGGTCTCAAGCGCCATGCATCTGGGATACCCGTCTTCCCACAGTCAAGGACTGGTACCACATCCCTGGACAGGGGTCGGAGGAAGTTACCAGAGGTGGGAAACATATTGAGAGACTGCGCGTAAAAGACAAACATACATTCTGCAGTAAAAGGGTTAGTGATTGATCAAGTGGGCCTAGCTTTGTCTGTAGCCTGTTTCTGTTATACAGTTGGAAGTAGATGGAGTTAGTCCCAGTTATCTGAGAGAGTGCTCTACTGGCTGTCTACAGTAGGTAGTTGGAAATCAACAGATTGAGTTAGTCTCAATATCGGTGATGTGCTGCAGGGCTATGTCATCACCGCCAAGCCTTGGGAAATGATCTGCCAACAGCTGCAGCTCCAGCGAGTCTCATCAGCCGTGAATGCACAAGGCCTTGCTCTAAGCTCTGATGCCGCTGAGCTTCGCCAAGCAGAGGTGACACACATCGCACTGAACGGCCATGGCCGCCCCGCCTTCTGCCTATAAGGTATCAATTGACTGTCCTCTAAGCTGTTGTGTGCAGGCGGCGCTGACATCCCCCAGGACAGGCAGCTAATTGCTGTCATCGGCGACGAAGAGTAAGCTCAACGAACACTGTCGACTGCGCAATGTGCTGCTGATTATACCCTAGCTCCGTCACAGGCCTTCTCCTGGCCGGCGTGGGCCATGTCACAGATGCTCCGGACTCGCAGCGAAACTTCCTCGTGGTGGACTCCAAGACAGAAAAGTCGCAGATAGCGGAAGCCTTCGACCGGTTCACCAAAGAGCGCAAGGACATTGGCATTGTTCTTATCAATCAACATGTACGCACACCGACTGTCCAGAGAGACAGCCAAGTTGACCAAGTCCAGATTGCCAATATCATACGCGAGCATGTCGACAGCTTCCAGGATGCCTTTCCGGCAGTCCTCGAGATTCCAAGCAAAGATCACCCCTATGACCCGGAGAAAGACAGTGTGCTAAGGAGAGTACGACGGTTGTTCGGAGAATGAGCTTACGGCCAGAAGACAACAGGCATCTACGCAAGGGGTATTTGACGCAAATACCAGATGATCAAAGATGGTCTTATTGAGCACCCTCTTGAGCTCTTGCAGCAACGGCGCTACTGATCTAGACCATCTAACCACCGGCAGCTGCACTGAAGGAGAAAGATGGAATGAGAATGATCCTGGCGGCAGGCTGTGACTACCACCCAAAAAAAAGGTCACGTTGGTGGCTGCAGGTCATTATATACAGCCATTATATACAGCCATCAATGGTTCGTAGACAGAATAAACCAGTAATCGAACGTGCCTGTGGTTGTCCTATGTCTCAGACCAAATTGTGGCTCGCTCGCTCTCGGAGCTGAGAGGAGAATGGTGCCCCACCTGCCGCGTCCGCATGAGGCAGTGACGAGCGGCCCAGACAAGGCTGGCGTGGTTCCGTCATCGCCAGGAACAGTTGCCTCCTCGTTCTCAAACGAGGTCTGAACTACACCACATACAACAAGAACGGTATCCTTCCAGTTGTATTATCTACCACGCACTGTATACTTGGTAGCACCCACCATGAGGGTCTCTGCTGCGCTTCTGGCGCTCTGCACCGCTACTCTAGTGAGCTCGAGGTCGCTCTTTGGCAGCTCGGCCCAGGACGCTCTGTTGGACGATAAGGCAGCCCTTGACGTTCCTGGGGAGAACCCACTTCAGGTATGCTTTGTGTGGTGTGATCAGCCTGGCCATGAGCTTACTGCTGTAGTATTGTGCGGATCCGAAAGACTACATTCTCGATATTGACTACGTCGATCTGAGCCCCAACCCGCCAAAACCGTGAGCTGCAGGCACCTACGTCCACCTTACCGACCGTACTGATGGCTGCGTAGCGGCGATAAGCTCACTATCAAAGCCCATGGCACCTTCGCCAAAGACATCGAGCCTGGCGCTAAAGTCTTCCTCCAGGTCAAGTACGGCTTGATCACTCTGATTAAGCAGGAGGCAGATTTGTGTGACAACATTGGCCGTGTAAGTGAAGACTGCGGGACCGGTATCACAGGCTCTGACAAGATCTAGATCGACCTCTCATGTCCCTTGAAGGAGGGACCGTTGCTCATCACTCGGGAGGTTGATATCCCCAGACAGGTGCCACCGGGCAAGTACACCGTCCACGCCGATGTCAACACTGTGGACAAGGAGGAGGTGACTTGCTTGGAAACCACAGTAAGTCAATCCCAACAGCGGCGCTCCATAGACTCTCTTCGGCCACAAGAATGGCCAGTGATAGGAAGTCGTACAATGGAGCTTGTCTTGTGTCGACCGACCTTGCTCATTTGCCGTCGCCATTACTTTGTGGTAAGATGCTAATGCTGCGTAGGTCTTCTTCTCTCGACCAGGGTCCGATTAGTAGCCGATATTCTCACGGAATCTGCAAGGTGTCGATGTTCCTACCACTTGCACAGGTCCGACCACGTTGTACGGCGCTTTTGGGGCGTTTTGCCTTTGTTTATTTCCACGACTGAGCGGAATGATTGACGACTCAGTTTTTGGTGTACTTAATCCAGGCGCCCTTTTATGCATAGCACGACCAATCAGGTTCTCTCTCCCTCTTCACATCGTGCCGTGGTCCCATACTTCTCTTCTACTTGACTAGAGGCTGTAGCGCCATATCTTTCTAGGAAGATGGCGATATTTGCTTACGCAATGCTCTGCAGGGTGATTAGTTGGTCGATTAGGTATAAGGGCGTCACGAAGAGAATGGCTGGTCGGATTAGATCTCGACTGGTCGTTTTAATCCTTCGATCAATCTAACTCTGATCCTAGCGAAGCAGTGGAACATTGTCTTTCTCGTCGAAACGCCATGTGTAGGTGTAAGCTGTAATGCGTATCACTCACTACCCTACCCTATGTTATACCGTCTATAGAGCCGTCTCCTTGCTGTATATCTTGATATAGGAACACCGTCGCCATTGCCCTCGGAGTAAGCGGGCCCTTGGCGAAGAGTCAGCGTGATACCGTACTGTATGTAGTAGGGAAGGTTAGTGGGTGCTGACCAGCGCCCGAAGAAAGACCTGGTCGGGATTGGCTGTGACCAGCTTTCTCCGGTAGCCGGTCAGACCAGTTGCGCAACTCCAAACCGCAGCCCGCTCGTTCTGCTGGACACCAATCGAGTCTTGGACCTCGCCGCTTTGCACATCCACGTCGAACTGCAGCCATGTATCCCACTCAGAGATTGAGAATGGTATGCTGCAGCTCCCTAGGAAGATAAAAGACCACTGACCCTCTGCATAGCCCGCGGCGTTGTCTGCACAGACCACTCTTAACACATCTGGCCTGGAGCCGACATATAAGACCTACAAGAGTCCTTATGGTCCCAAGTACGCAGTCCGCCTTAGTTTAGCCGCCTACAATTCCCCTTGACCGACGCCAGCAAGTGGAATCTCCACCATCCCTCCACTCCCCCCCCCCCCCCCCCCCCCCCCCCCCCCCCCCCCCCCCCCCCCCCCCCCCCACTCCCTCTCCCACTCCGTCTCCCACTCCCTCTCCCACTCCCTCTCCCACTCCCTCTCCCACTCCCTCTCCCACTCCCTCTCCCCTCCTCCCGCTCTCCCTCAGAAGCCGGAAGCTAATTACATCTCCATTCAGGACGACACAGCTCCCGAATATCAAGGGCACCACCCTCACCACGGCACTCCGCTATGGCAGCATCGCCGCCGGTTTCGGCGTGGCAGCTGGCATCTTCGCTGTCTACTTCTTCGGAGAGGTGCCGAGAGTGAGAAAGGATATTTTGCAGAACGTCCCCGTCGTGGGCGAGTATTGGGTCCGGGAGATTGCACCGGAAGACAATCCTTTCTAGACGAGTAGATGCCAGAGACGGCGAGAAGGAGGGGGGAGCAGACGTGCACAGCAGGTCCGGCCATGTTCTACGGGAGCAGCGGTGGCGGCCATGCAAGCGCTGTACATAACCATGGCAAGAGAGAATGCCTAGCAAGAGACTTAGAAAAGACAACGGCAACAGCGACTTGTAAACAGCTGCATTTTCCCGCTATCAATCGTCGAGGCCAGTTTGCGTGACGTGAAGCTCCCATTCGCTCTATTTCAAGGAATCCAAAAATGCAAGAAAGGCAAGAAATCCAGCGAGATTCAAGCGAGAAGGCGGGTGGATTTGGGGCACGCCGACGTTGTGAGATATGTTCAGTGCTGGCGCAGTTGCGCACTCGCCTCAAACCTGGTTTCCACGCTCAAAGTACGACCATTGACCTGGCGGCGACTGCTCCTCTAGAGGCAGCCACGGCTCAGCCTCAAGCATTGTATCGACAAGTTGTAGCTCGCCTTCAGCCACCTTGATGACTTCTTCAATCAAGCCAGCGCCTATCTTGTTCTCGATCGAGCTTATCCTGTCACACGTCAGTACCTTGTCAGACATATATATCTATCACAAAGTGACCAGGCCACGTACTGCTCAGCCGTTAGCGGCGGCTCGACCCCCAGATCGTCCACCGTCGGCGTCTCTCCTTCCTTCTCAACCTTGGCAACCACGTCGAGCTCGCCCTTGTACAACTCAACCTTCTTCTCCGCGGTAGCCTCTGTGTTTGAGCCCTCGGTAAACGCATCCTTCCGTGAGGTCGTTCCGTCCCACGGTAAGGGCCTCGTTACTATCAATGCCGAGTAGCTGAAGCTTCCGTCTGCCGCTTTTAGCCTTCCGTACGCCTCAGGATGGGCTTCTATCTGCTTCTTGACTCGCTCGAGGTACGCATCGAAGCCTTCGGGCACAGTGTCCTCGACGATCTTGAGCCGCTGCCTCGTCAGCGCCTCGGTCGACTGCCGGTATACCGAGCTCGCGGGTAGCTGTGCGAGCTTGGACAGCGTGGTGTGGTAGTTATACAGCAAAGCAGTTCGTGGCGCCGGGTGTGTCGTCAGACCTGTTAGCCCAGTTGGCGTGTTGGGTTCGAGGTACTTGGCCGCCGCCTTCACAGTCGCGAGGAGGCGGGAGGTGCTCCTCATGGCGGCGATAAGGTGAAGTCAGCTACCGTGCAGTCCAGGAGTCGACAATCGCGGCCGTCTGCGCAGACTTGGCCGATGCAAGAGCTGTCAATGGGTAGGCCGTTGCCAACGTCGGGCATGTCTTGGCATGTCTCGGTCTTGGCACTTTTGGTCTTGGCACTTTTGGTCTTGGCGTCTAGCTGCGGGCCTTGGCGGAATCCATCTCAGGGCCGCGACCGATCTTAACCCCTTTTGGCGTAGACCTGTCTCGGAGGGCAATGCCACCCACCATCTCCTGATCTGTCTGTAGTCATCGACACATCAACACATTCAACGTATCTCAGCTTTACTCGTCTCACAGACCCTTGGACATCACTGCCGCTCGCTCTGGTGTCTTGAACCCGCACCACAACCGCGTGTCCGCACGTGACAGAGGGCGTTGCTGACACCAAGACGGTCACCCATCGCCAACGACCTGTTGAAGTGAGCGCTCTTGACCAAGGATCACAGACAATATAATCGCGCAATAGGCTTGTGCTGGGCCGTACCATTTCGACATGCGGCCAGCACTGCTGGCATGGGCGCTCGCTGCCCTGTCGGTGGTGTCCGCGGGTCCTGCGCCTATCGCAGTCCCAAAGGCAGACGACGCCGTACCTGAAGACAGGCCGGCAACAGCAGCAGACACCAAAGACTACACAGTCTTTAATGACATCAAAGTACCGCCTTTGAAAGAGATCGAGGCTGACGAGTTCGACGAGACAATACAAGAAGGCTACTGGTGGGTCAAGTTCTACTCGCCATACTGCGGCCACTGCCAAGCCGTGGCCCCCCTGTGGCAGACGATGTATGAGTTCTACTACACCTCAGATCCGCTCGAAGGCCGCACCAGGGCCGACCGACCCAATCTCGACTCTCCCAACAGCTTTCATGGCTACTATAGCTTCCACTTTGGGTCGGTAAACTGTATTGCTTACGGCGATCTGTGCAAAAAGAACGGCGTCACCGCCTGGCCGGCCTTCTTCCTCTACAAGGATGGTGAGTTTGTGGAGAAATACACTGGCCCCAAGACGATGGACGACTTGAGCAGTTATGTTGAAGAGATCCTGGAGCGCATCAAGCCCGGCTCACGGTCCAGAGAAGGCATCAACGTACCCGAGGCTGGAGCAACAGAGAGCTCTGGCGGTCCACCAGCAAATCCACAGGCGAAAGATAGGGATGCTGAAGCAGGCGCGGCCGCAGGAGAGAAGCACAATGGCAAGGTGGCCAAGGAAAAGGATCCGGAACGAGGAGCGGCAGCAGGAGAGAAGCAGGACAATAAGGTGGCCAAACTTGAGGCCGAAAGTGAAACCACGTCAGCCGTCTTGTCCTCCGAGACTGCCAAGAATGGCAGGACGATGCAGGCGCCAAAGCCTCAGTCCACACCCAACCCCAAAGGCGTCTCTATTCCTCTAACTGCCGAGTCCTTCCAGAAGCTAGTCACCAATTCTCAAGACTCTTGGTTCATTAAGTTCTACGTACCGTGGTGCTCGCACTGCCAGCATCTTGCTCCTACCTGGGCGCAAATGGCCAAGGAAATGGAGACCAAGTTGAACATTGGAGAGGTCAACTGCGACGAATCTCCAAGACTGTGCAAAGACGCCAAGGTCAATGCGTACCCGACAGTTTACTTCTTCCGAGGTGGCGAAAGGGTCGAGTACAACGGCTTGAGAGGCCTCGGCGATCTGCTCTCTTTCGCTGGCAAGGCTCTCGACAGCGATGTCAAGTATGTCGACGCAGCCGGCTTCAAGGAGATGGAGGAAACCGAGGAGGTAATCTTTGTCTACTTCTTCGACCATGCTACAACTGCAGAGGACTTTGCCGCCCTTGATCGTCTCACCCTGAGCTTGATCGGCCACGCAAAAATTGTCAAGACCGATTCTCAAGTTCTCGCCAACCGCTTCAAGATCTCAACTTGGCCCAGATTGCTTGTGTCCAGAGATGGACGACCCAGTTACTACAACGCTCTGGCACCCAAAGACATGCGCGACTTCAGGAAGGTCTTGACTTGGATGCAGTCGGTATGGCGACCACTTGTGCCCGAGTTGACAGCTTCCAATGCCAAAGACATCATGACGGGCAAGTATGTAGTCCTCGGTATCTTGAGCAGGAAGAGCCCCGATGAGTTCATGCAATCCAGGCGAGAATTGAAGAATGCTGCTCTCGAATGGATGGACAAGCAGACCCAGCTCTTCCAGTTGGAGAGGCAGGAGCTCAGAGATTCCAAGCAGTTGAGGATCGAAGAGGCCGAAGATCGAAATGACCAAAGGGCACTGAGGCAAGCCAAGAGCATCGTCATCTCCATCACTGAGGATGACTTCCGCAAAGGCGTCAACTTCGCCTGGGTAGATGGTGTTTTCTGGGAGAGATGGCTTCGCTCCACATATGGCATTGACGTCTCCAAGGGTGAGAGGGTCATCATCAATGACGAAGACGTAAGTTGGCTCTTTCCAACTTGACATCCTACCGACAACTAACAATCTACAGAACCGCCGCTACTGGGATCGCACCGACTCAGGCGCCTTCATCGTCCCCTCGCGCACATCCATCCTCGAGACCCTTCCACGTGTCGTCAGTCACCCGCCCAGACTCACCCCAAAATCCACCATCGGCACGTTCGAGAACATCATTTTCCGCATCCGAAACTTTGGTACCTATCACCCTTACCTTTCATTCGGCATTCTCATCCTCTTGGTCGTTGGCCTGTTCTACGTCCTCCGAAATGGTCCAACCATCAAAAAGAGCCTGAGTCGATCAAGTAGCGGCTACTTCAAGCTGGACGGAAAGGACGGCCTGCTGGGAGTGCCAAACGGGAAGGCTGATTGAGTTTCTGCCGCCCATGACGTTGTTTGAAGATATAATGTACTTTACTATTAATGCATGGCGACGGCGCTGGATCAGGGTACGACCACAGATTTGGTAGTCTGATAGGCCAGCTGAGTTGGATTCCTTCCACTGTCTTTTGCTCCGTTCCCCTACTATGAACAGCTCACCATTCTCAAATCTTGACTGATGAGCTATTCGCAGTCGTGTGACTGTGTATCCAACGCACCAAGCAGCCAAAGGACGAACTTCCGCAGCATCCCGAGCGCTCTAGTCGGGGTGAGCAAACGAGCAGTCCCACATCAGGCATACGAGTACGATTCTAGCCATCGACGAAGTCGGCGATTGCCAAACAGACCGTATATATTTGGCAATCGCCCAATGTCCTGTGCGGGGCCTCCCGGGCACTTGGCTGCTTATAACTTAGCTGAAACTTTAACGGCAAAAACGCATGACGACCCGCCTGCCACCCTTACATCCTCCCAAAATCTCTCACTTTCTAATTCGCAGCCTTTTTTTAAATTAATCACCGTCACATGGTAATGGCATCATCTTAATGCCACTTAATGACTGTCATCCCAATGGTATAATTAGCATCCCCTCAGGGGATCCAACCCACACATATCACGCAGTTGGGCACTGTAGATCTCAGCCCTTCGCCCGCAACTTACAGTACTCGGCCATTTTCATGCCTAGCTTGGCCAACCACACGCCCGGACTTGGCAGGACACTGGTCACTGACCAGTCGTTCCCATCTACATTAAAATAGTCGCTTGAATTTTATTACCGAGCCGCTAAAGCGAAAACAAAGGCGACCAAGATTGTGAGTCGGTCAGAAGTCTCCAATCATGATCACATGATTCCTCTCCATACTTTGTTAGCCTCCTCCCCTTACTCCTCCTCTCCTCTTCGCAGATGTTCCAGGGTCTATAATCTATAGTCCCCATGCCGACTAACTTATTGGGAGGTCCTCGTGAGTTCCGGTGCACAACGATTACTCTGAAAGAACTTCATTTTCCGGATGGTTGTGATTGTCACCCCAAAGACCCTACTAGAAAACGAGAGCCATCTTCGAAGCCACTGCCATGGATGCCACGAGGCACACCAATGGAGATCGAGCGATCAGAAACTCGATCCTCTATCGAAAGTTCCAAGTCGAAAAGTCGGCGGCCATGGGCCTTCTTATCCCACAGAATCTTCAGCTGAAGATGAGAAAAGTCGACGCAGCTAATCAAGGCGTTGGGTCCACGTTTGTCACTAGCAACATGAAATGGTTCGAAATCTTCTGCAAGACCAGTCCATCATTTCAGATGTATCTTGCAGAAGATTGCTCCTTTACTAGCATGAAGGATCAACACGGCGAGCTGGTTGCAACGGTGGCTACACCCTTTATGAATGGAATCAAGCCCACGATCGCCAATATCGAATTGTTCAAGGGCGATCACTGGTTGAGTGCCGATCATAACTTTCCTCCGGATCTACCAAAGGCCTGGACTGTGAAGCGACATGGCTGGGCACGGCATTACGATGTCATCAGTAGCGAGGTTGGCCAAGGCCCTGCTTTGGAACCACAACGCTACATATGGAAGGGATCCAAGCAAATCAAAGAACTCGTTAATGACGGCAGCCCGCGCTGTCACGGCAACTTGAAACTACTCAATGGCGATGGCGAACTGTTGGCAGCATGGAAGCAGCGACGAGACTCCAAAATTCTTGGGTCTATCAGCATTTCCGAAGCTGCATGCGACCGACTCCCCATTGAACTCATAGTGACATCCTGCCTTTGTATTGTGCTCGCTGAGAAGACGACTGCAGTAACCTGGTTCGGATCATGATCCAGGAGTTTGGGCGTCAGAGAATCCACATTTGTTCAATATCTATCTACCGTATCCGCTCACTTTGTCTTCTATGAGGTTTTTGTTTGTACCGTGTGGCACACTGCTCCTATCTCTGCCTCCTTCGGCAATGCTAGGTAACCAATAAGAGCAGAATAGAAGGCATTAATTACGTCAGCGCCCATGCACAATTCCATCGGCATCAACTCCGTTCGAGCTCCACACGAGCAACTGTAAACAATTGGTGAATCAAGTTTGAAGCCAGCAATTCACACCGACAATTAGCTGTGGCCGACCAATCAATTGCCCCTGATTGAATTCGCCAGTTCCTGGTATCAGATGGGACAAAAGGTTATAGAAGTAAGTACCCTGTTCCACATGTATTAGGTGATGCCCCAAAGTGGGCTCCGCTATGGGTGAAATGGTGACCGCGGGTCGGAAAAGTGCCTAATACTTGTCGCTGTCGCCACTCTAATCAAGATATATAATGTACGAGACATAGCAAGAAAGAGGAGAACGAGGAGGTATACTGACTATCGATCCGCCTAATTGCGTCTCGATCATTACTTGCAAATTGTTTGTTCTAAGACTAGAGGAAGTGTCCATGCAAGGGCTGACCCACAGACCAACCTCCGCTGAAGCTCCGCAAAAGGAACGAACGCAAGGTATAAAATGAAAGCGGTAAGTTAGAAATTTCATGCAGGCCTAACCTAGTCCGTTTTGATGCTCTTCGTCAGCAGACCTATCACTTGAAGTGCTAGACGTGTAATAGATGTTGTGAAACGGTTAATTGAATGGGTTTGCCTCCTAGGTAGAAGGTGCATCCCTTGGGTTTATATAGATAGGGGTCCGCTCGAGTCTATCTCGAACCGTAAGTCAATGGATATGTCCAACTGTTGAACGCACATGCCAAGACCACTCAGCACGTGACCCGGTGCGGCCCGTCTATAGCGATATCACCGTCGCTCG
>QQXO01000425.1:0-15082 GCA_003709845.1 Chaetothyriales sp. CBS 134916
ATGACTGATGGTAGCAACACTCGTTTCACCCCAGCCAATCAGATCGTTTCTTCACTCATTTCCTTCTATGACACTATACCTAATTTGGCAGTCTGAATCCTTCATCGCCGCCCCCACGACGATGATACCCTGCACAGCTGAGTGTCAGCCACAACACACGAGACTCAATATACGAATCAACGACTTACAGCTATTTCTCTTTGGATAAGATGACTGGATTCATTGCTCCCTGTCGTTTGCTGACAGCTGAGTGACAATGTACTGACAATGATAGGTGGTCGGTGTACGAACCCTCCACGAACATTGACGGCGACACCGAGCTCGATCTCTCCTTTTCATCCGTTTTCATATCTATATAAGACCGCACGAGGTCACCTCTATATACGAAAATCAGAGCATTCATTTTATCCTGACTTGATCTTTCCCCTTCTGGACTAGCCCCCATGGCCTGATCCCAACAGTTATTAACTCTTGCATATTGATCGTCCTGGGAAAGGCGCCTGAGAAAGATACCCATAGCAGCTGGGTCTTGGTCCATAATTTGATCAGTACAGTCAATGTATGCTAGATATGTATCAGCTGATCACAGAGTGATTTCTATCCCAATCGAGAGGCTACGATTCGTCATTGCAAAAAGTCCACGCCCGTTTGGAGACTCCCCCGACGCTACAGAATGACTTCTGGAAAAGTACCGTAGGCTGGACTGGGAGCAAGCAGACCGGAGAACTTGATTTTGTCAGCGGCAGTCTACTGTGTGCGGGACGGAGCTCGGTCATGTGAACCACAATTTCCGGTACCGGTGCACTAAACACTTGGAGTATCCTCAACGAGAAAGGATCGATGCCGATCTATCAGTGGAATCTATAGTGTGCGCACTATACTAATTGCCCAGTCGTGGATGATAAGGAGCTCTCGGTAAGCGAACGCTGCTAAGGTATATAGTGCAGATAGCTCCTTGAAATCCAAACGGCCGGGTCACGGTCTTCACTCATTTTTCTCTTAATCACACTCATACAATTTGTATGATCATTCCCTATTGATCGATCTGTCTGTTAGATTTCCTGCATGGACCAAGCAAAGATGGAATGGTCATCGTTATAATTACTTGATAATTTCTTCCTGAAGTCGGAAGAATGCTCGCTGCCCTTCACCATAAAGAAAGGGCATGTTGACACCAAATAAACCCAGCAAGCAGTATGCGCCGTCTTCAGCACAGCTTGTTACTCTTCTAGCAGACCAAGACATTTTCTGAGCAACGGAGTATTCTGTGAGATTCCCTAATGTGAGGGCTTTTGTAGGTATGAGGGTGATGAAAGCAATTCGTCCAGCTAGAGCAGATTTACTGCCCAGACGTCGCCCCAGTCGATCGTAGAAAATGACCCTCGGCGGTTCAAGGAGCTCCTGCAGAGTCCATCTGCGTTTGAACCATCTGCTCTTTGAAAGGGATTTCTTCCAATTTGTCTTCTCCACGTCGTTAAGATAGACATAGCAAAGCTTCGCACCTTGGTACCATTTGGACATCGAATTGATGGTCTCACTAAGCCCGGCACTACTCTGCTTGTTTATCCAACATGTGTCCGCCCAAAAGTATTCGAGGTCGTCCTTTTTGGCTTGTTCGCCGCAGAACCGGATCTTAGAATAGACAGCCTTGTTCCTGCAAGACTTGTGTTTGAGATAGTCGAAATCGACCTCGTCTTTGTCGTCTGCTCATGTACGCGAGAGGATGGCGTAGGCCGGAATATTACCTTGAGGGAATTCGGTGAGACTGAGCTCGTCTTGATCGTTGAACTTCAAAAGGCGCATCGTGTCGAGGTCAATAGTACAACATGTTATGAATACACATATAAGCTAGATTAAATGCACACACAGGCTTCTATCGTGCGATAAGCTTGACTAGCCGTTATGACCTGCTGGGGATGCTCCCCCTGGGGCAAGCCAAGTGGACAGGAAGATAGCTGTTATGTTTGCAATGAGCGCGAGGTCAAAATGGGAAGGATAAATAGTGAGATGAACATGAGATAACCATAGGATCTGCATATTGGCACGTGACAAAAGCATTTATTAAGATAATAATTAAACCTTCACTGGAAGCAATTTGCCCTTTTTATACTCTCCTGATAGGCAATCAGGGCTACGGGGCTCATAACCTGTGCAGCTTGGCCACCAAATCAAACACCAATCATTGATCACAAACTGCCTAAGTTGCACCCTTCTCAGTAAGAAAGGCTTGATAGGGACTGCAGTCAGCCCTCGAATACAGCCTTCTGACAACTTCAGTGGCTCTTCACTGTTAATTTGGATCAAAGGAAGCAGCCAGGCAGCTATTGATCCATGATCGAATGGGCAAATATTGCGAAGGCCGGCTCTCTGGCTAGAGGCCGCCAGCCAGTGAAACAAGCATTTCGGAAGGCCCCGCAGCCAGATCAGGGCGCGTGGGGCACCGTCAGCCTAAACATCAGGCAATCGAGGGGCAACTGTGAGTTACCGAAAATACTCTATCACCCCATGAACATGTCGATACATCCGCATTGGTCTTAATTGGACGGCGTGGTAAGAACTGCCCTATTCCGTTCCCTCTTATTCCTTTGTTCTGTCAGGTACTATTTCATTCTCCAAATTCTTTTGGTCACATTGCACGTGGATTGTTGCGCAGGGGTTACATGGCCCCTCATTTATATAAGCCCCTCGACTCGTTTCTTTTTCACAGTCTATAACAAGCTCCGCTTTAACAACAGAATCAATTTGCAACGAACAACGCTTCTTCGCCATGTCGACCTACAGCAAAGCCTGTTGCACGTATGTTGACAATGCCCATCTACGTAGGCACTAAGTGACAACTATTCAGCATCCCACCCGTTGTGACGGAAAGCTACGAGCCCAAGGGCAAATATATTGAGCTTGATGGCCTGAAGACCTAGTACTTCTCTCCTCGGAAGCGCGGTTGCTTATTGAAACACACTTTTTAACCTTCGACAGCGTCACGGGTCCCTCGGATGCGGACACGGCCATCCTGCTCCTCTACGACATCTTTGGATTCTTTCCCCAGACTCTTCAAGGAGCTGACATCCTTGCCTTCTCCGACAAGGACCATCCAAAACAGGTGTTCATACCTGACTTCTGGGACGGGAAGCCAGCCGACATCGACTGGTATCCACCTGACACGGAAGAAAAACAACAGAAGTTAACTTCATGGTTCCCAAACGCCTCCCCTCCTAAGCACCTCCCTCGGGTGCCCGGGTTGCTGGATGCGGCAGAGAAGACCAATCCCAAAATCAAGAGCTGGGGCACGATTGGCTACTGCTGGGGAGGCAAGATGGTGTCTCTGATCGGCGGCCGCGATACGCGGTTCAAGGCCGGCGTTCAGACTTCTCCTGCTATGCTCGACATTGCCGACGCCGAGAAGGTCAAGATCCCCATGCTGGTGCTCCCCAGCAAGGACGAGTCGCTCGCTGAGTTCGAGAAGTACCGGGATGCGCTGAAGGTCCCGAACCGGCTTGAGTACTTTGGCAACCAGGTTCACGGCTGGATGAGTGCCCGAGGTGATCTCAAGGATCCCGAGGTCAAGAAGGACTATGAGAGGGGCTACCAACTCGCAGCGGATTTCTTCGCTCAATACTTGTAAGAACCTCCAAGACACTCAAGTAGACACAAAAAGGGCAATGATCAAGGCAGCAGAGACCACTCGTTGGGTAAAATCCTTTCTCTCTCCATCTCTCATCGTACCTTACTTTGAAAGCAGGATGAATAATGTACTATTCCTCGCTGATTGATTCTACAGGAATGGCAGTAAGCCTAGGCTTTGAAACAGAGAGAAAGGGGGTAGTTGGGTTATCTTGAGAACTATGTCTCCTTCTGCTGTTCACCTAGATAGCAGCTGTAGGTATTACAATCTCTGCGATAGGGGCGCTTCATAAGACTAACAATATACATTTGAAACATACTTTTCTATGTGACCCTAGAGGAAAAGCTCTTTGTCACTTCATCCAGCTTCGATCGACAGGCATTGTCAACCACACCGTCGTTGTCGTCGTCGTCATCGTCGTCGTCATCGTCGTCATCGTCGTTCCTTCATCAAATTTATGATGATACTTACAGTTTCCTTCCCCAAAGCTTTATCCGCGAATAAGCGAGAGAAATGTTCCTAAAATGAGTTGGGAAGAAGCCAATGCCCATTAACGCCCTTACTCTGAGAGGATGGTTTGAGAAAAAATAGCTAATACCACACCCCAAATTTAAGTCATCCCTCTGACTTCATTCTAATGGCTATACAAGACAGCGACAGCGTAGGCTTGGTCAGTCTAGGCGAGTGTAGGCCAAGATGAGACCAATTCCTGCTGTTTTATGACTGACCAGTTGGAGAGGTGGGGCTGGCCAAGGTGTTGTTGTCAATACTGCCTCTCTCAACATCACGCTTAGCCTGCTTGCGAGCATCGCGATCGGCCTTCTCCTCCTGTCTCACCCTCTCTTGTTCTTGCAGGCCTGTCTTTGTCGTCTCATGCTCTCTGCTCAGCTCCTTCTTCTTGATGAATAACGACACCACAATACCTGCGGCCGCAAAAGCGGTGTAGAAAACCCACAGCTTCTGCAGACTATCCGTGTAGACAGAGTCGACGACATGGCGCTGCTCTGGAGCGAGGCTCTTGAGCTGACTCGACGTTGCGCCGAAGGCGGACGAGCTGAGGTGGTGGCCGAGTTCGGGCCCGAGGGCTTGTTCAAGTCTGGAAGCGTGTTTCTTGAGTTCGTTCTGGAAGACGACGCCACCAAGAACAACAGAGAGGGAGGTAGAGATATTGCGTATAAAGCCAAATGTTGCGGTGCCAACGGCGATATCGTGGCCTTTGAGTTGAGATTGGAGCGCGATGAGGGGAGCCTGAAAGTTGGGTCCAACACCGAAACCGGCGATCATCTGGTAGATGATGATCTTAGACCATTGTTTGTGATCGGGAAGGTTGATAAAAAGGCCACATCCCAATGTCATCACGGTGAGGCCAAACCAGATGGGTTCTCGGAATAGACCGGTCGTCTTCATGAATACGCCAGTTAGGATGGAGGCGACGGAAAACATTGTGACCAGAGCAAACAGGTAGACGCCCGACAGGATTGGGGTGGCGCCGAGGACGACTTGGAAGTACAAGGGCAGATAGTAGCCGACGCCAATAAAGACAAAGCCGTGGAAGAAGCAGACGCCGAGGGCCGCTAGGTTGGAGACATGTTTGAAGATGCGTGTGGGGATGATGGGGTACTTGGCGAACTTCCACTCGTTGAAGAAGAAAAGGAGAATGACAACGATGCCGAAGATGATAAGACAGAGTGTAAATGCTGAGTCCCAAGGGTGCGTCACGCCGCCGGATTCCATGCCAAAAAGAAACATGACAACGCCGCCGACGATGGTGAGAACGCCAATCCAATCAACGGCTTTTATACCTTCTACAAAGGGGGTCTTGGGGGTGACAAGCTTGAGGAAGATGAAGAGGAGGATGAGCGATAGGCCGTCGAGGGGTAGGTTGATAAAGAAGCACCATCGCCACGACACTTTTTCGGTGAAAGCACCGCCAATGATGGGCCCAACGCCAGACGCAATGGCCCACGTCATGCTCATTATTCCGTACCATTTGGGGCGATCACGCATGGAGAAGAGATCTCCAATGCAGACGTATACCAGGATGATAAGACCACCACCACCAATACCTTGGATTGCTCGAGCGGCGATGAGCATTCCGATCGAATTAGAGAGTCCGGCAATGAGGGAGCCAAGCATAAAGACACCATTGGCGAGGAGAATGATGGGCTTGCGGCCCCAGATGTCCGAGATTTTCCCCCATACTGGGGAAGATGAGGCAGCGGCGAGCAGATAGGCGCTGCCAACCCAGGTGTATCCGGCTGATGTTGCGTGAAAATGAGTGGCTATGGTTGGCAAGGCCGTGGTAATGATAGTGATGTCAAGCGCCGCCAAGAACAAGGCCATACAGAGCGAGATGATGATGATTGCGATCCTAGGCGCTGAGAATTGGGACGCTCTGGATTCAGTTCGATTGAGAGTGGCCGCCTCCTCAGGCGGTTTTTCGGTGGCCGCATCTTTGTCGGACGACAAGGACGATCCTGAACGTGAACGAGGCGCGAGAGCAGCAGGTGAATCTGGTGATACAACATTCTGGGACTCCGCTGACAAAGCTGCCGGCTTGTCAGTCTCGGCCAACTCGGCAGGAGCCTGAGTTGCTGGGGATTCGTGCTCTGTCGCCATCGCAGTGGTTCGAAGTAATTGCAATTATTTGCACGAGACAGATCTGTGACGATTTCAAAATATATGTATAAAATGCGCTAGTCTGTTGATTAATAACTGTTTGTTGCCTGGGCTCGGACTCGGCCCAGGCTGGGACCGGATACGGAACCTTAATACGGTAACATTCTTTCCGAACGCGAGGGCTTTGGGTAGGCGATGTACGAGCTCTCAAGGCTTTTATAAGACGAACTACTACTGTAGAGTATTTATATATCATGTGTAACCAGATGTGAATATTGACCAAGGCCCTGCCACTCGTCCATTCTTTCTGACAACAAAGCTCCCTGATCTCCCAAATGGTTGGTGGATGGGTCGTAACTAGCATATTTATCCAGACCACAAAAAATGATACTTGAGATATCATTTGATAGTATTGGTGTGTATTACTCTTTTTAAGGCCATCCCTCTGGAAGGAAAGGCCGAAGGTGATGCTAGTGGCACCCTCGGACCCTTGTCGCTCTCTCGGCAGCGAAATTCCAGCTAGCCTCCGAGACCACATTTTGGCTGTCTGCTGACTTGATACTCTGTGGCATGCTCCTTTATCTACAATTGGACATATCAATCTCCTAGCACTCTGGTACCGTCTTCTGCTGGACTCCAATAAACATGGCTGAGAGCCTCCTGCCTTGGATGAACCGGGCTCGGCTTTAAGGCCGATTCCGCCGATGATTACTCCCGACCACCCTCATGACTCATCGGTGAATACGTTTTCAATTGGTTTGCAGCACCCCTTTGCCGAGTCTGAGCTTCGACGAACACTCGCACTCATTGTCCTCCAAATACCGGCCAATAGTATCTGCCATGTTGCGCGACAGCATAGCCAAGTGTGAAAACGAGAGTCTGGCTTGCAGATTGGAGATGGTGCTCAATCATATGACGGTCGGCGTTGAACAAACTCTCGCAGGTCGTCCTTTGTCACGACACCGAGAACAAATTTCCGGCTTCCATCGGTGACGACGGCAAAATCTTGTGTACTGCCCGTGGCAAGCGGGCCAATGTTTTCAAAAAAGCCTTCAAGCTCTGCAAGCTCAGTATCCATAGTAATAGGGATGTACTTGCGGCCTCGGTCTCTTTGAAAGCGGACCATGGCCTTGCTCACGGGATCTGAGGGCTGCAACTGCTTCGAGGCGAACAAGGCCTTGAGCTTTGAAATAGGGAGATAGCCAAGGAGCGATCGATTGCGCTCCGACAAGACGGTGAGATGAGAGTAGTCGTGGGAGGCGGCCGACAGCACGGCTTCTTCCAGGGAAATACCGGGTGCAGTCGAGAGCGCAGGCGGCAGATCCAAGTCGGCGACAGTGGCTCCACGATACTTGTCCGCCCAAGCCCTCAACTTTGTGTCTGGCTGTGTTTCTTGTAGAGGGCCATCATGGCTTGATCGAGTGTCAAGTACTGTTGCCATATCCACCTTCTCTAGCAATGCATCTGCAAATCTCGTCGAGGCACGCCAGGGTATCCTAGGGTATTGTTTTGTTGTTAGTGTAATTACCCCAAGCAACGCTATGCTTTTTTCCCGCCTTCTCACATCTTTGTTTAAGTCAGTGATGGTGTGGCAGCAGACTTGGCAAGTGGAGCCGAGTGACGTTATTATATTGGACTGCAACGAAAGTTAGGACTATGCTTGGCCTTAGCCGGCAAGGTCAACCCAGAGATGTGGGGGAAGCTCTTCTCACAACAGCCAACTGCGTAGCCCAACCAACCATCTGATTCCCACCCCAGAGCTCTGAACCTCCGGGTTATCTCGTCTCTTTATATATTGTTCATTGCTAGACCGGTTCTGTTCCGTGCGGTGCAGCTGCACCGGTAGAGTGTACATTCGCCACTTCCACTGGGCCGCGATAAGGTTATCCTTCAGTACCCCAAGACTTCAGCACCATGGTTGGGTTCTTTCCCGAGGCAACAGCCGTCTATAAGACCTTCCTTCCTACTTCGTGCTTCTATAAGCCGGCCCAGCCCGCTGCTCACCCGCAGAAGCGGCCCATCTTCTCTGCATGGAGTGCCGCTGACGCCGTCAAGGAGAAGGCCGTTGAGCTCTCAGAAGCAGCTTCCAAGGAGTATGAGAAGGCCAGCGGTAAGGCCCAGGCCGAGGTCGGCGGCATTGAGCTCTACTCTGGCAAGTACTACGCCGCTTGCACTATTGGCGGCATTCTTGCGTGTGTATGTTGAGCCCGTCGCCTGAGTCCTACCACCGTTCTCACTGCTCTAGGGCACTACCCACACTGCAGTCACGCCTCTAGATCTGGTCAAGTGCCGACGCCAAGTAGACCCCAATCTCTACAAGAGCAATTTTGAAGCCTGGGGTAAGATCGGCCGCGCTGAGGGCATCCGAGGCATCTTCACTGGTTGGGGCCCAACCTTTGTCGGATACTCGGTGCAGGGCGCCGGCAAGTACGGGTTCTACGAGTACTTCAAGCATCTCTACTCTCAGTTCGCTGGGGAGGAAAATGCCGCTCGCTATAAGACGGTTCTCTTTTTGACCGCCTCGGCCTCGGCCGAATTCATCGCGGATATTGGTCTTTGCCCCTTCGAAGCTGTGAAGGTGCGCATGCAAACTTCGATTCCACCTGAATTCTCTGGCACCTGGTCTGGAATATCATCCATCGTAAGCAAAGAAGGTGTCGGCGGGTAAGTTACGATGAGATTCGAGATGGGCATGGCTGATCAGAAATATAGTCTTTACAAGGGCTTGTACCCGCTCTGGGGCAGACAGATCCCATACACCATGATGAAGTTTGCCTCCTTCGAGAACATCGTGACGGCTATCTACAACTACCTCCCTGGTACGAAGAACGACTACGGCAAGGGTGCCCAGACTGGTGTCGCCTTCACTGCTGGTTATCTTGCTGGTATTCTCTGCGCCATTATATCGCATCCAGCAGATGTGATGGTCAGTAAGCTCAATGCTGATCGAGCTCCTGGCGAGGGCTTTGGTGCTGCCGTTGGCCGGATTTATAAGAAGATTGGCTTCTCTGGTCTCTGGAACGGTCTGCCAGTCAGAATTGTCATGATTGGTACTTTGACAGGTAAGCAGCCGACTTATAAAGATCACTCTCTTGGGCAAGGTGTGCTAATCAAGCGCAGGTCTGCAATGGATGATCTACGACTCTTTCAAGATTTTCGTCGGTCTACCCACCACCGGTGGCGGTGGGGAGAAGAAAGCCGAGGCAAAAGCCTGAGGGAGTTGGTAGATACCTGGGAATGACGGATGTGAAGACAACATGTACACGAATGCAACCGTCGTGACTTGCTTATTAAGGTTATTGATATGGCTACAGAACAGGCGCTGGGCCTGGGAATGGGAAGGTGATTGACGATGCTCACATTCTGCAATGGCCTATTTCAATCTGTTTTCTTTTCACGCATCGAGAGGCTGCTGTCAGGCACTTGCTACGCTATGAGTAACGAAGGGAATGCAACTTTGTGAAATGCCAATCTGTTGGCCAGAGCTGGAACTTCGTCGTTCCATCTTGCCCATTGCCGGTTTGACCACGCTTGAGTACAGATCCATCTCTCTCGTACAGCACCAAACGCCATGTCAACCTCGAGGTATCTAGTGTTTCATTTCGAGATGTTTACTTGTAGTGATGGTTTATTTTTGCGCGTTATCAATTTTGGCATTTGTCATGACATCACAGTGATCTTTCATGGATATTAATACTTAAGGTATATGATAAGCGCCTGTCCGTTCCACGAACCGTTGTTTTGCATCAACAGGCCTAGTTTGGCCAATTGGGTGGAAGGAATGAACAAAAATGCATAGCCGTACGTGTCGCGGGAACAATCGCGGAACTAGAAATATGAATCGCTAGATATCCCCAACGGGTCGAACAAATTGGCCTGAGTAAATTCTTGGATGTCCTCACCGACTGCCTGTTGAACAACAAAGTTGAGAAGATCAGGAACTCGTTGTGTATATTCAAAATGAGTCCCAGGAGGAGATATCAATGGTTGAGCCAGTGCCTACTGGGGAGCGCTCTGATCAAGCCCTATCGTCGCGGTCTTGGAGAGGATGGCCTCCTCGAGCGAGACCGGCCGGCTCACTGAGCAGATCACGAATGGTAATGGCCCTGTGCGCCGCATCTCCCCAACCAGGCCCCAAGGGAAGATAGTCTCCGATGGGATCGTCCACATGCAACTTCCCGCCGCCAGCCGCAATCCCCCTCAGTATTTATACCACGGAATTGGTCACCGAGAACACGTTATTCGGGACACCGTCAGTAAATGGTAGGGGTGCGGCCGCGACCCGACGGTTGTGGCGTAATATTTGTACTGATAGCCGCCCATGGCTGTTGGCGTAGGCTAGAACCTCGTCCACAAACATCAGGGTGCTTGCGGCGCCCGTGTTGTGGGTGGTACGGGTTATGCCTGATGAACCAATCGCACCGCCTAATCGCGGCTATCTCAGGGCAAATTTGACCCAGTCCCAAGACTGTGTATTGTTTGTCATGTTTGCTCGGTCATTCCAAGGCTCAATTATCCTTGTCGGCACTCATCTCTCTCGGGTCGATATCACGTGACTATCAGCCACTCACATGTGCGAGCTGCGAGGAGCTGACAAAGCCTCCCAGGCTATCGGCACCATATTAATTACAGTACTATGGGGCCAGTGAAGACCGGCTCTGTGACCTGTACTCTTGCATGGTTGAGAAGTGTGCTTGATGTATTGATGGTACTTCTAGCACTTCTGCCAATGAATGCACCATCACTAATATCACTGTTGGAAACGTTTCTTGAGGAGTGTTAAGCTCCATGCTGACTTGACATGGACATGGCGGTTATTCTTAGGGGCAAGGTGCTGCTTGTCAGGTGGGCCACAGCAGAAGACTTCGCTTCCTTCTCGAGTAGTAAATATTCATTTTCAGCCTACTTATTCCACGCATAGAAGCCATAGTAGACTTCCTGTTCCCACCCCGCCCTCAGACGCCTCAGGGTTTGCTCCATCGTCTTCCTGATAAGCCGTCTGACTTATCAGATTCCACACGCAAGCCAGCCAAGTAATTAGATCATTCTCATCATCGGCTACAATGAAGTAGCTGGGAAAGTACAGAGAGCTCGGTCTGTCGCAGATCTTCTTTCCTGCCCGTGTTATCAAGGAGACAGCCTGCACGAGTCCTCGGCGAAAGCAGCCAGTGTTTGCGCCTCACGGGCAGCAGCCACAGTAGCCGCAGCTCCAAGGCCCGGCACTTCGCTTGCATCTCATGGCTAGGAAGTCTAGGGAAACCTGGATTCGGAGATGAAGTTCCAGATCGACGTAAATGCCCATGTTAAAGGTCAGACGTCAGAGATTACGGTATTGACGGTGTTAGATTTGTGATGGGCGTTGTTGGGATAATTACGGTATAGCCACACTATGGGATCCAAATAAGGCATCTAGAGGAGATAGTCGACGCGAGCATGGCTGTCAGAGGGAATCATCACTCATTTGACACTAGACCCGATCAGGTCAGTGATTCATGTGAAAGAGTAGGATCGTCCGCTATGTAAATCGTATATTAAATTGTTCTATCTGTTAACAGGAGAGCATTCCTCCATATATATCTATCTTGAGTGTTTCGTAACGTCCGTAGGTTCCGCAAACTCCGTAAATGATTCGTAATCAATTGGTAAGCAGATCGTAATTAGTAAGCGATTAGTGAGTAGGCGGATGATTGATTCCGCATTCCAACAATTCAACCGACGTCTCGCAGTCGTCTCACACTCGTTTCGACCCTGCAACCCCGTTTCGATCTCACAGTAGATATACGGAGCAAGGCGCCTCTCATTTCATAGAAAAGACAATATCATCTATTTTTTCTGCACTCGTACTGATCAATTCTCCCCAAATTCATCCTGTTCAAGCAGGTGGAGCAATTCCTGACAGCGACAATATCAAGCAAGCTATCGGATGATCATACGAATCGTGTGATGGGATCAAGAGACAATTGAGTGAAGACCGTGACCCGGTCGCCTGGATTACAAGGGGCTATCTGTACTATATACCTTAGCAGAGTTTGCTGATCTAGAGCTCCTTGACCTCGGCGACTGGGTAATTATCAAGGTACGACTCGTATGATGAGGAATTGCTCCACCTGCTTGAACAGGATGAATTTGGAGAGAATCGATCAGTACGAGTGCAGACAAATAGATGAATCTGTGTATTGCTATGAAATGAGAGGCGCCTAGCGCCGTATATCTACCGTGAGATCGATACGGGGCCACAGGGGCGAAACGAGTGTGAGACGACTGCGAGACGTCGGTTGAACCACTGACCTGATCGGGTCTAGTGTCAAATGAGTGACGATTCCTTCTGACATACCCCCCCAGATGCATGCGCGTACGTATGAATCTGCGGTATCAAGACAAATGAGATGAGGAGTGATCGTCGTCAGGTTCCGGCACCTGCGGAGGCTCCTGAAGGTTCAATTGCCCTACGAATCGGCGGAACTTGGTCCTCGGGAGAGCTTTTGTCAGTCCGTCTGCAGGCATCTCGTCTGTCTGCAGATGTTTCACCAGAATTGTCCCTTGTTGAGCTTGCTGCCGTGCCCAATTGCAGTGGATATCGACGTGGCGGAGAGCTGTGCGGAGTCGCGGGAGCTCACTATTCACCAGCCGAATCGTTTGGAGATTATCACACCATATGCAAAGCTTGTCAGCGGGATCGAATTGGATCTGATTGAATAGGCGAATCGTTGCAATCGCCTCTTTCGATGTTGCAGTCAGAGCAAGCAGCTCTGCTTCAGTAGATGAAGTCGTGATCGTGTCTTGTTTGCCTGATTTCCAGGCGATTGGTCCACCACAGAGTTTCATGAGATATCCCTGGGACGACTTTCGATCGGGTATATTGTCAGCGAACGAAGCGTCTGTATAGACAGCTAGTGCTGCAGGGAGCTCGCCGTCATATAGGATTCCACGTCTCCGGGTGCCAAATAGGTATTGTATGCAGCGATTAGCTGCAGCTTGGTGGTCTTGAGATGGATTAGTCAAGAAAGTTGATAGCAGAGCAGCGGTCCGAGCGATATCTGGGCGTGTGATGACGGCGGCGTACATGATAGAGCCCACCTTGCGTTGATATAGATGAATGCTCGCCTGATCTGCTTGCTCCTGATTGGGTAGAAGGGGTTCCACTGCCATTGGGGTTGATGGAGAGCCCTCGAATTGGTCCAGCTTGAATCTCGCAGCGATATTATCGATATATGAGTCCTGGCACAACCAGATACGGCGTTTGGCCCGTTCCCGTACGATTCGTATGCCAAGAAACCATTTGAGGTCTCCGAGGTCCGTGATCCTGAATTTGCTTGATAGTTGCTGGCGAAATTCATCTGCTTGCAGTTGATTCGAATTCCTATAGATATAGATGATATCGTCAACAAAGAAGAGAATGATCAGCCAGTTGTTAATGAACAGGCAGGGCTCCTCAAGTGCACACTCTAAGCCAAGATCAATGAGAATGCTTGATAGCAGCTTCTGCCAGAGCAGGGGAGAACGCCGAAGCCCGTACAGAGCTCGGAGTAGACGTCCCACAACCCCTGGTTGCTTAAATCCATCTGGGAGCTCCACAAACACCTCTTCGTCTAGCTTGCTGTTAGGGAAAGCGTTGACTGCGTCCAGCTGCTTGAGCTCTAGATCCCATCTTGCAGCGAGGGCCATCAGGATTCGGAACGATTTGGCTGCAAGGGTTGCCGCATATGTCTCCTTCTCTGATGGAGGCTGCAGATCACCTCGGACACATATTCGAGCCTTGAATTTCAACAGATATCCATACTTGTCGTACTTATATTTGAAGACCCAGGTTAGGGGGAGAGGCTTCGATGTGGCTTCCCCTCTTTTGATGAACTGGATAGTATTCAGGGCACAGACATTAGCCCATTCCTTCTTGATTGCATCAGTGAATTCATTCTTATATTGATGATGCTGAAGTTCCTTCTAATTCCTGGGTTCTGGAGGTATATCACGTTGATGAAGTGAATGATAGACACCTGCATGGAATGAGGCAAGCGCTGGAGCAGCTGCGAAACCAGATTGATAGAGATTTCCGGTCTGGGTGAGATTTTCTCGCGCTCGAGCAGTTGGCTGGCGATTTCGTCTGGGTCGATTTGATGACTGCGCAGTCGTGAAATCGTCTGGCTCTCTCTCGGGGCGATTCGTATGAGAATCTGGGTCTCTAAGCTCTTCTGACGGCATCTGCTCCTGGTCTGTTCCCGGACGGACAGTATGACCTGCGAGGGTCTCATGCTGAGGAGTCTGGTCACGGGATTGAATTGGAGTGGGATATATATCTACAGTAGTCGGTCGATCAATATCTATAATAGTCGATTTGTCGATATCTGCTGGAGATTCTCCTGCCGATTCGGCTTGTGGGTTCCCATCTGTCTCAGTAGTCTCGGGGCCTGCGGCGTTAATAGTTGATCCAATATCAGATTCAGAGTCAGTGTCCTCATGAATTGGTTCCGGAACTGCTTGATCGATTTGGTATATCTCAAGTGGCTCGGCAGCTCTTTCATCTGCAGGGTTGAAAAACTCATTCTCATTGAAGTCAACGTCTCTTGTACGAATGACTGTGGCCTTGGAGGGAATCCATATCCGATAGATGTTGCTGCCCTCATATCCCACGAGATATCCAATATATGTCCGAGAGCTTGTACGCCGTTTGACACGGTCGATGTCCCTTTGGATCGATTCCTTCAATGGGTAGGCTCTGCAGCCGTATACATAGAGATTAGAGAGGTCTGGTTTGTCCTGAAGCTCGGGATTGTCTCTGCCAGTGTCTCGGAGCCAGTTGTTGAATGATTCAAGCGGTGATTTCCATATATTCGCTGCTCGGGG
>QQXO01000426.1:0-14987 GCA_003709845.1 Chaetothyriales sp. CBS 134916
AGGCCTAAGGGACCAGCAAATAGGAACCACAGGAAAAGACAATAGCTCAGGACATGGCTGGGGATACGGCCAGAAGAGGCTGGGGAAGAATCCAGCCCCCCCAGGATATATACCATTGAAGGGTATATAGAGAGGATAAAGAGACCTCCTTCCAGAGGACTCTTCATAGTCTGATAGCCAGTCTGTAGGACTATACACTGTTTTAGTATTCTGCTGTACCCCCGTCTTATACTAGCTAAAGAGTCAACAGCCCTCCTACCCTTATACAGCTGATAGAGTACTATTACATTGAGCCCCTTAAGTACCTTCGGAGTAGCTGGTTTGCCGATGTTCTGCCGAACCAGCCACTCTGGCCTCTCCGTGCTCCACTGATGACTGCAAGGGTGATGTGCTCCACTGATAAGCCAGTCGCTGGAGTCTTCCAAGACATACCCAGGGCGCAGCCCCTGACACCCTGCTCCTCTCGCTACTTGCCTCCGCCACACCACACTATGGTAGCTTATGTTAGGTAGTGTCTCTCTCTGCCAAGACCTGGTATAAGGGTCTACCCACTCTCCGCGGGGTCTCTTATACCTCAGTTATGTGTCGCTTATACCTGTTGTGTTTGATAGTCTCCTATCCTAGGGTAGGGCCGGGGCCTGCATTAGCTTGCAGGACATATGCTGTTTCTACCACTAGCCTTGCCTTATATCGGGTAAGCTCCTTGTAGTATGACTGGTATACCTTATATACACTAGCCTGCCATACACAGTGTTTTTTCCCGCAGTTTACATAGGAGATCTTGTCTGATGTATACTTCCTGGTGTCGTGTCTATCTGTACACCGCCTATATCTCTCCTGCTTAGAGTATATAGCCTGGGTGTGGCCCTACTGTTGGTATCGAAAGCACCTTATAGCCTCGGTGCACCTTTCGTATATCGCGGTCTCGAAGTGCTGCACCTGGATGATCAGTCCACCTCTGATAGCCTTCCTCCTTATTTCCTCGGTACAGAACCCTACTACAAGAGTCCCTCGAGACTTACTGTCGCCGCGCACTCTCTTCTTATGCTCTACACGCCTGTGGAGCCACTGTACCCTTGTTACCTCTAGTCCTCAGCAATACTCTTTACAAGGGCCCTGCTTAGATCCCCTTTGTGGTGTTCCTCTAGTACCTAGATTAGGACCCCTGGTACTTGGACTTGTGTATCTACCTTGTAGATTTTGAACCCCTCTGCTAGCTGTATTGCTAGGGCTTGGTCTTTTGTTGCCTCGCTTAGTAGGGATATATCTATATCTCTGCTCTGTAGAATTCGGACTGCTGTTGCTGCTGGGATCACCTTTTGGACTTTCTGTAGGGCCTCTGGGGGAGCTAGTCCTTGAATCTCTGGGACCTATACGCGGACCTTGGGCCTCGCAGGCTTTGTCCCTTTGACTCTCATTGCTACCACTATAGCCCATGTTATAGCTCCTCTTGTAGGTGTTGTACCTACGCTGCGCATATTCAGTATATACTCTATTTTAGTGAGTTTGCTGGCAACTGCTAGTTCTCCCTTAGCCAGCCCCCGTACCTCAGCAGCTATCTATCGCAGCTACTGGGCCTTCTCCCTCTGTCCACCTTGCTTAATCTCTCCACTGATTGTTGTGATCTTTTCGATGATGTCGGCCTAGGGGCTGATACTGGTTTCTTCTCTTGCCGGTTGCCCCCTTGATGTGTCTGGGCGCGTCTCTGTCTCTCTGTTATGCCTGGAACACCAGTAGGCCGAGGGAGCCCCAAATCCCTCTAAAAAGATGGGGAATCTTGCAATCTGCTGCAAGATTCAGGTGTTCCAATATATATGTGTGTGTCATTGAATCCACTCATGACACTCTCCCTGCACCTCCTGTAGGAGGCGCTTGCCTGTCGCTTGTTTGACTCATGGTCTAATCGCGTTGTACTGGGTCGTCTTGTGCGTGCTCGAACTTTTCTCGTCAAGTATAACAACAACACCATGTTTGTGAAAGAGGATACTCCCGACGATCCGGACCCATTCAACCAGATAGCGCAGGCCTTCTCACACTTCACCTTTGAGCGCTCATGGGGCCACTTCCTCGTGAACGATCTACAAGGAGTAGGCCACCTCCTAACCGACCCATGCATCCAAACCCACGACAATGAAAGATTCAAGCTAACAGATACTAACCTAAACGAAGCTGGCTTCAAGTTCTTCTTCGTCGCGCACGAATGTAATTCCATCTGCCACAAGCTCGGGCTTAAGAGCAACCGCGAGATGGTCAACTCATGTCATGAATGATGACAAGACGCCTACTTCCCGACGTCATGCCGACAACCCCGACGTCATGCCGACAACGGATCAATACCTCCGGTCCTCGGACAGACCTTTGGTTACACACGGCGACCTTTGGAGGGACTGCATAAGACAACTGCCACCTGTACAATCCGTATGGCTGGCTATACAGTCCTTTGGTCAGAGGCGACAGGGTAGAGCAAGGCAGAGGGACCTTTAGACAAGACCAAGGACCTTTGGGGTCAGGAACTATAGAAGGGTAGACTCCGACCTTACAACATGAAAGGTATAAGTATGCGCGGAGGTTACAGTTATCTATTAACTCTCCAAGCTTTGAGTCTTGTACATCAATACTACAATATAGGGAATCTAGACTAGTTAGCTCTCTCTTATCTTCTTCTTTACCTTCTACCTCTAGAGTCCCCTAATATTCTCAAAGCTTAATATTGGATTATTGAAGAAGAGAGAGTGATAGTGTTGCGACACTGTCACAATATCTATTTAAGGGATACTTATTGATAACTTGGAAGTATAAGCAGCCAACCCTTAACAAGCCAACCAGAATTAACCGACCTAACTCCGATATCTTTAACTAGAAATCTAACTACCTAATTAGGCGCTGAGATAGCTATAATAACTAGACCACAGCCTATTGATAATGCTATAATACTAGAGTAACAGCTAAACAACTTGTTAGAATAAGCTTATCTGAAGCACTAACAGGAGTAAGTATAAGTACTATAGCAATACCTTGAGGGGGACCCTGTAGTAGAGTACTTGGAGACAGAAAGTATATAAGTAGTTCCTACAAAACATAAGTATACTAATAATAATATAATAATAATAATTATTGTCTATCTGGGCATATTTTGCCTATATAGACTATTTCCCTTATTAGCAGAAAAACCCTAGCCCTCCCAGAGTAGCTAGGGAAAACTGCAGTCTTGCCCTAGTGGCCGCCTATGTATTGTATACGCCCGTCCTGTTTCGGTTTGTCACCCTTCTATTGTGCGCCACTGGCGCAGAGAGATTGAGCGATCTCCCCCTCCTCCTCCTTCTCCTCCTCCTCCACTTCCTCCTCTTCCCCTTACTCCTGAAAAGGGGTCTATTCTGCTAGCTGACCGCTCTCCTCTACCCCCAGTGCCTATGTGACAGCCCAGAATTGGGGCAGGATACCAGACCTCAGGAACCATCTCGCCATATATGGGGCGCATGAGGGGCGTATCAGTATCTCCTCATATCTTGTGGTGTCTAGCCCTCTTAGTAATGCTATCCTACTCTCTACCCGTGGGTAGTGTAGTAGTATATGTCTTGCAGTCTGGAAGCGCCATCCACACGGGTATTATGGGGAGATTTCGGGGACCCCGATAGCAGCTAGCCAAGCATTTAGGCCTAGTATGTTTGTGCGCAGCAAAAACAGTACTGTAGCCTCGGCCTTCGTAAGTCTCGCGTACAGCTTGCTTGGCGCCTGCTCCCACGGGGTAAGCCAAGTTGGGGCTGGTCGTCTGAGCTGTCGGGCAGCTGCTGCCTAGCCCTCCCACCTCTGTCGCCATATTTTTCTAGTCCAGGCCTTGAAGTTCTGCTTTGGTACCTGGAGTGCCCTTGCCCTGGCTGCTTCTCTGCCTGTTGGTGGTCGGGGTCCCTGGCGGTCCCTTGCGTGTAGCCTGCGCCACACCTGCGTGGCAGCTTCCGCAATCTCGGATTCCACTGGGTCATCTTTCACCTTTGCTGCTCTTTTGAGTACTGTTGCCTCTAGCTGAAGGTCCAGTGGGGGGTTGCCACTCTCACGCTCCATGGCTGCCCGTGGGGTTCTCCTATATCCCCCAGTGATTAGTCTTAGGCCCCTGTTGATTGTCTTAGCTAGTGGCCTGAGTGTACTCTTGGCTAGTGGTTCGCCTGCGCTGTTGTGTGCCCATTCTGCTGCTCCGTATAGGGCTGTTAGCTTGATGATCGCTGAGTACAGGAGCCTTGCTTGCCTGGCTGATGGTCCCCAACCTGAGGCCATTATACGCCCTAGGGCAGAGATTGCGGCTTCTCCCCTGTTGCATGCCTGTGCTACCTGTGCTTTCCACGACATCCTAGGGTCTAACCAGACTCCTAGGATACGAATCTCACTCTCTGGTTGGATCAGATGGTTCCCAATCCTGATTGCTGAAGCTAGGTCATTCCGTGTATGTCTGCGCCGTTTAGTGAAGTGGATTAGCTTGTACTTGTCAGGTGCGAATACTGCCCTATGCCGGCTGGCCCACTCTGCGCACTGTGTGTGTGCTTTGGTGAGCGTGCGGTAGTTGTGCTCTGCGCTTGGTCCCCATGCCACTAAGTTAGTGTCGTCGACAAACCCGAAGCCAATTATGCTTTCCTCTGGTCTCTGGATCCTCTCGAGTAGTTCCGAGATGAAGAATAGAAATAGGATTGGGGACAGCGGGGAGCCTTGCGGGATCCCTGTCTCAATGTCTATCCACTCACTTGTGTGGCCTGGGAATATGATGCGCGTGCGTCTCCCCTGCAGAAAGCTTGTGACCAGTTCGATCACCCACTCTGGGAACCCCATTTTCCGCAGGATTGCCAGCAGCCTTGCATGGGACACGTTATCAAATGCACCCTTAAGGTCTAGGCTTAGCATCGAGACCACACTCCCCGGGGAGGCCTTCCACGCTGTCTGGATGCAGGACGTCAGTAGGCCGACGGCTGACATAGTGGAGCGGCCTTTCCTCGCTCCCATCTGTGCCCACGGCAGTAGCCCATGCTCCTCAGCTGCATCTCTCAGGCGGTTTGCCAGCGCTTTCTCCAAGAGCTTCGCAATAGTGTTCTCTAGAGCAATAGGCCTATAGGATCCGCTTAGTGAGTAGTCCTTCTTGCCTCCTTTGCGCAAGGCTACAGTGATGGATTCCTTTAGACCAGGTGCTATGTTGCCAGACCGAAGGCTCTCGCTTAAGGCCTTTGCAATATCGCCGGCAATTGCTGGTCCCACTGCTTGGATTACCTCGTTCGGGATCTGGTCTGGACCGGGGGCCTTTCCCCTTGGTAGGCTCATGATCAGCGCAAGCGCCTCCTCTGTGTTGACCTCTGGCGAGATAGGGACAGGGACAGGGACAGGGGCGGGGACTGGGGCTGGGGGGACATCTGCGATCCCGATCGTAGTTTGTAATTCTGCGATCGGGATCGCAGATATATCCCCCTCTGCGACTTGTGGGGGCCTTAGGCTGGGTATGTCTGACAGGTCTGCCTCAGCTGGTGGTAGGAAGAACTTCTCCTTTAGGATCCTAGTCTTAGCCTGGTTGTCTTCCTGTGGTGGCTGGTCCTCCCGGTGTCTGAGTGCTGGGAGCCCGGGGTCCCTGTGCGGTTCGCCTGTACTTCTCCTGCTCCACTTGGCCAGTCTCCAGAGTCCCTGTGCAGTCTTTCCATCCTTGGTCAGGGAGAGGTCCCGGGTTGCTCGACGCCAGGTATCTCGGCTGTTCTTACGCAGTTCGGTCTTTAGTTGGTTTATCAGCTCATGGGTACTTACCTCATCATGGGGTTCCCTGTGTACTAGTAGCCTTCGCCTCGCAGCCCTAGTGCGTGCCAGAAGGTCCCTTGCCCTGGGGGACCAGTTTGCTTTGGTGATTGTTGGTGGTCTTGCTCTTGGATAGGTTGCATTAAGTGCCTCAGCTAGGGCTACTCGGAGTCCTTCCAGGGGGTCTTCTGCCAACTGCCAGTTGCTCTGGGCCAGGTGCTCCCTAAGCCTCTTTTCGTCTATCCTCTTTACTGCGAAGCGTCGGTTCCTGTGCTGTTGTTCCTCTGCTGCAGGTCCCAGGTCCAAGTCGATCCTAATTGGGATATGGTCCTGGGTGATTGCCCATTCCTCGACTGGTCCACAGTACAAGACCCTGTTGACTAGCTCCCTATTGGCAAATGTAAGGTCAATGACTGAGTTGGATGCTCCCCGTCTCCAGGTAGCTACCCCCTGGGGGGTACAGAGCTCGTAGGTCTCTCCTAGGTCGTTTAGTAGTCTGCTTGCCTGTTCCTCGCATGCGACCTCTCTACCGCCCCACCTGGGGTGGTGTGTGTTGAAGTCCCCCACAAGTAGTGTCCGGCCGCTGCATTTCTCTAGTGCCTCGGCGAGGTTTGGCCACTCCCTGATCTGGCTACGTCTCGCACGCTTGCTATAGACGTTCACGATTGTCAGTGTCTCATCCCCCATGCTTACCTCTAGGGTCGCGACATTTGGGCTGTACTGAGTGCGTCTCCAGTGTGTGACACCTGCTTCCCTCCTTATCAGGAAGCCAACTCTGGTCTCTGGGAGCGCCTCATATGCCAGTTCAAAGTGCTTTGGGCAAGCTGTAGACCGGGTCCCCTCAATGTACACTGGCTCCTGCAGTGCCACTACGATTGGGGTGCTAAGCCCCTCGTAGAATGGCCGCAGTGCCTTTCCGTTGGCGTTTCCGTAGTTATGTTGGACTATTGTTACCCTACTCATTTTGAGAGGTAACGTCCATCACATCCTCTGCCCTGTCTGTCGGGGCCCATGGTAGCTTACGTTGGGTGGTGTCTCTCTCCGCCAAGACCTGGTACGAGGGTCTGCCCACTCTCCGCGGGGTCTCTTGTGCCTCAGTTGTGTGTCGCTTGCGCCTGTTGTGTTCGACAGTCTCCCATCCTGGGGTAGGGCCGGGGCCTGCATTAGCTTGCAGGACACGTGCTGTTTCTACCGCTAGCCTTGCCTTGCGTCGGGTAAGCTCCTCACGGTATGACTGGTGTACCTTGCATGCACTAGCCTGCTATACGCAGTGTTTTTTCCCGCAGTTTACACAGGAGATCTTGTCTGATGTGCACTTCCTGGTGTTGTGTCTATCCGCACACCGCCCGCATCTCTCCTGCTTGGAGCATGTAGCCTGGGTGTGGCCCCACTGTTGGCATCGAAAGCACCTTACAGCCTCGGTGCGCCTTTTGTACATCGCGGTCTCAAAGTGCTGCGCCTGGATAATCAGTCCACCTCTGATGGCCTTCCTCCTCATTTCCTCGGTACGGAACCCTACTACGAGAGTCCCTCGAGACTTGCTGTCGCCGCGCACTCTCTTCTCATGCTCCACGCGCCCGTGGAGCCACCGTACCCTTGTTACCTCTAGTCCTTAGGTAATTAGGCTACTGTCTTCAGCAATACTCTTTGCAAGGGCCCTGCTTAGATCCCCTTTGTGGTGTTCCTCTAGTACCCAGATTAGGACCCCTGGCACTTGGACTTATACGTCTACCTTATAGATTTTGAACCCCTCTGCTGGCTGCATTACCAGGGCTTGGTCTTTTATTGCCTCGCTTGGTAGGGAGATATCTACATCTCCGCTCTGTAGAATTCGGACTGCTGTTGCTGCTGGGATCACCTTTTGGACTCTCTGTAGGGCCTCTGGGGGAGCTAGTCCTCAAATCTCTAGGACCTGTGCGCGGACCTTAGGCCTCACAGGCTTTGTCCCTTCAACTCCTATTGCTGCCACTGTGGCCTATATTATAGCTCCTCTTGTAGGTGTTGCACCTGCGCTACATATATTCAGTATATATTCCATCTTTGTGAGTTTGCTGGCGACTACTGCCTCTCCCTTAGCCAGCCCCCGTACCTCAGCAGCTATCTGTCGTAGCTGCTGGGCCTTCTCCCTCTGTCCACCTTGCTTAATCTCTCCACTGATTATTGTGATCTTTTCGATGATATCAGCCCAGGGGCCGATACTGGTCTCTTCTCTTGCCGGTTGCCCCCTTGACGCGTCTGGGCGCGTCCCTCTGTCTCTCCCTGCGCCTCCTGTGGGAGGCGCTTGCCTGTCGCTTATTTGACTCATGGTCGAATCGCGTTGTACTGGGTCGTCTTGTGCGTGCTCGAACTCTCCTATTTATCTATTTATCTAGAAGAAGTATATCAGTAGCACTATATCCTAATAATAATATATACAAGGACTTTAAGTAATAGTAAAAAGACACTAAATATCGATAAAACCTTATATTCGCCGGTAAGAACCTAAAGGAACTTAACAAGTTCCTAGTTAGCTAGAGAAATACCTTTGGAAGGATTAAGGATTATTCTGAGAATACTTAGATAGCTTAGATCAGTATCATCAGTAATTCCCTAGTTAGCGATACTACTGCCGCCTAGGAGATAGCCGACCACAATAAATACAAGATATAGGACTAATTTATAAACTTCCTGTAGGACTAGATCATAGATCTAGTGACTTATATAAAGGACACCTTGTAAATAATAGCCCAGAAAACTCAGAAGTTAAATCAAAGTATCTAGGAGCTATTCACAGAAGTGAAGATACTTAGTTAAGATATTCTGGATATAGACTATAAGGTCCTCAATACCTAGTAATTCCTCCTCACTATGAAGTCAGAGATTCAGGTATAAGTTATAAGCAACTATAAGGAGATCACTAGCGAAAACTAGGTGCTTATATCAGTAGTATACCATAAGTAAGCTCTGAAAACAGAGGCTTTGGTTACTAAGGAGCTACAGCAGGCCTAGGCCTCCGCTGGTAACACCAGAGATCAGTCTAAACCAAAGGGTCAAACTAGGGATCCTCCTAGTAATAGAGCAGAGGAGACCCAGAGAGACAGGAAGGGATGTAATAGTACTCTATCAGCTGTATAAGGGTAGGAGGGCTGTTGACTCTTTAGCTAGTATAAGACGGGGGTACAGCAGAATACTAAAACAGTGTATAGTCCTACAGACTGGCTATCAGACTATGAAGAGTCCTCTGGAAGGAGGTCTCTTTATCCTCTCTATATACCCTTCAATGGTATATATCCTGGGGGGGCTGGATTCTTCCCCAGCCTCTTCTGGCCGTATCCCCAGCCATGTCCTGAGCCATTGTCTTTTCCTGTGGTTCCTATTTACTGGTCCCTTAGGCCTGTACCGAGGGTTGCTTATGCTTCTTATATATATCACAGTCTTGCTTCCGACTTAGGTCTGCACTATAACCCTGTAGCGGGGAGATCTACGATACTTATTGTATCGCGGTTCCTGCGACAGCTGTTGTAGGTCTCCCAGTTTAGGAGTCCTGTTACAACTACCCTCTTCTTAAAGGGTGATATCCTTATCACCTAATTCTTGTCGTCGGGCTCGGCTTGTTTACATCGCTTCTTGGAGCGCTTCTTCTTGAATCTCGCTATCGCCTTAGGTATATTTTATAGATACTTTGTAGGCTTGTAGGAGTTATATTCAGAAGGCTAACCCGTCTACTTAACCAGGTAATATACCACACTGTTGATAGTCTAGTAGTCTTGTATCTCTTTAACTTCCTATTTGTCCTAGGGGTCCTCAAGATCAGGTATCTATATAAGGCTGTTATTGTTATATCAGTGTCAGTAGCCTTCAAGTAATTAGATCGGAAACATATTGTGTAGTTATATATATTTTGCTGGTAGTGTAATACAATATGCTTGTGATCCAATGTGTTTAAGTACTTGAAATAGTCCTATCTATCGGGGCACTAGCTTCTGAACCTTGAACTTAAGGTTTTTTATAGATAGCTTAATAAAATCATCTATCCTAAACTACTTAGATATATAGTTAGTATTATAGTAGCGTACTATATATTCTTAGGATATAATTAGGCTGCTTCTTAGTTACTCTTGGAGTTTATAGAGCTTCTAAACTTAGTTGTGGGTAGCTAGGACCCTCTTTTCAGCGATATTATCTACGATATTGATATAGATTTTATAGTTAGTTCCGAATAGGGCTTGGTTCGGACTTATTCCTATACTTGAATTCCTGCTGTTATTGTATACAAATTATATAAGTAGCAGTAGTCTTGGCTATATATTTACCTCTTATAATATATATATGTGTAGGTAGTCTTCGAGAATCCTGTTTAAGGCCTCACTCTGGCCGTCAGTTTAGGGATAGAATACTATAGATATATAGCGCTTGATTATCTTGATCTTGTATACTTCTTGCCAGAAGTCCGATATAATCTATAAATTATGATCAGAAACAATACCTCTAGGGCTGCCAAAACAGCACTCAATATACTTAAAAAAGAGCTCAGTAAAGTCTGTAGCTGATGAATCTTCTTGTGTAGGGATAAACAAGGTATACTTCGTGATATAATAGACCACTGTTAATATAGTGTTATATATGTTTCCCTTACTACTTGTAGTTGGTAAGCCTATGATCTAATCTAGACTGATCTCCTTGAAGGGGGTAGTATCCTCTAGAATCAGGAGTAGTTATAGCTCTCTATAAGGCTTATATTGGTGAATAGCCTTTCCTTAGTAGATTAGGTAAGTTACGATATACTTGTGTATATTATTTGTAATTCTGGTCTAGGTAAATCGCTGTTAGATCAGGTCCAGGGTTTTGTCTTGGCCCCAGTGGCCTCCGGAGGGGTAGTTATGATACCTTCTTAATAGCTCAGCTCTGAGGCTCTCTTACTGCAGTATATATACACGACTATTGCTAACCAGTAGGTCTCCCTTGTCGGCTAGGTAGTTGTATCTCAGACTCCATTGTGATTCTTGTGTACCTAGGGTACTATAATCATTATTCTGTTATTGTTATACCGCTGCCAGCGAATAGTCTTCAGGTAAGGGACCTTCTAGGGACTAGGAATAGGTGCGGAGCCGATTAACTATCTATCTGCACTATAGATCAGCGACTTAAGCGCTTTTGATCAGATTATATAACAATATATCTGATGTCTCTGGGGAGATCTCTGTCTCGGGCAGTTCTTTACCTTTAACCTTCTGCCTATCGCTATTGGCTAGCACTTAATACACAGCAGCAGACTCAGTAGGGGTACCTATCAGCATAGCTGACTTCAGGGCCGCAGGAGTAGACAGCTCACTATGCTCGGCGCTCACCTGACCTAGGGACTTTTATAATACTTCTTGTAGGTACAATAAGTCTTGTATATCTCCCTATTGTTAGCTTTAGCGCTTATATATATCGCCTTTGTCTACAAAGCGGGACACTATATCTCTTGCTTATACCTGAGTTATTGTCTGGGTTAATAGTGCTTAGATCTCATAGTCACTGGACACTGACTGTACACATACTCCTAGCGAAGCAGTTGTAAGCTTATTCTTCAGTATCAGTATTAGTTTTACTATAGCTATATCTAGGGAGTTATCCTCTTCTATGTAGTCTGGGTGTCTAGATAGTCTATCTGCAGGGTTTAGGGAGCCTTTTTAGTAGTGGATGGTGAAATTATGCGGTGCAAGTATAAGTAGCCAGTGGGCTTGTTATCCATTCAGATTAGGTTGGTTCATAAACTACTTCAAGTTCTTATGATTAGACTAAACCTCTATGTTCAGGGCGCCTTCTAGGTAGTGTCGCCACTGCTTGAATCTAAGTATAATAGCTATAAGCTCCTTATTGTAGATCAGATAGTGGATTTCTACTCTAGAGAACTTCTTTAAGTAGTATATAATAGGGTGCTATCTGTCCTCCTACTTTAGGGATAGTATACAGGTATATACCTTACTGGATACATTACTTTCAAGGTGTATAGGGCGCGCAGGATCATAATAACAAAGGACTGGTATAGAGATGAACGCCCTAATCAAGCTATCGAATACTTCCTGCTGGGGTCTCTACCACTTGTGATTAGTGATTCTGCCAGGTTTCCTACCTTTCTGCAGACCCTGGAGTAGGTCTTATAGGGGTTTCATAATTCCTACGAAATTAAAGATAAAGCGACAGTAGAAATTGCAGAATCCGAGGAATACCTGAATATCGCGGTAGGTCTAGGGTCAGGGCTACTTCAATATGGTGTTGACTCACTTGGGATCTATATATATACTATCCTTATTGATGACAAAGCCAAGGTACTCTATTTCTGGCTTATAGAACTTGTATTTACTAGGGTTAGTGTATAGTTTAGCTTAAGTCAGCCGCTTAATTATAAGTTCCAGGTATCTTGTATACTCCTCAGGGGTCCTAGAATAGACCAGGATATTGTCTAGGTAGATAATACAGAAGTTATCCAGGTAGCCTTGTAGTGCCTGCTAGATATAGGACTAGAAGGAGGCTGGAGTGTTTATAAGCCTAAATAGTAGTACAAGCTACTTATAGTGCCTGTATCGCGTGCGAAACACTGTCTTCCATTCGTTGCCTTCCCGGATCCAGATCCTGTGGTATGCGTTACAGAGGTTGATCTTAGAGAATACCTTAGATCTATCCAGGCGGTCTAGGAGCTCGTTGATGAGGGGTAAGGGGTACCGATTCTTAATAGTGATATTATTCAGCTTCCTATAGTCCACACAGAGTTATAACTCACCGCTCTTATAAGGTACAAACAGGATTAGTACTCCTACAGGGCTATTCAATTCCTATATCTAACCGTTTCCAAGAGCTTCTGCTAGGTATTCCTGTAGTACCTTTAGTTCCGTAGGTAACATATTGTAAATACATATCTAGGGGGGTTCAGTACCTAGTTTAAGCTCTATAGCGTGATCTATTGGCTTATACAGGGGGGGTTTCGCAGCCTTTTCTAGGTCAAAGAAGCTATAGAATCACTTTCGAAGATACTGTAGTACACCAGCGAGGTCTATTCGCCATAGTGGGGATTAATAGTTTATCATTTCCAAGGAGTTGTCTATAATATTGTTATAGGGATTATAATGAAGTCTTACCTGTATTACCTGTGCTCTAGGGTAGCTGATTTCTTTAGCAAATTATACAGCAGAGATAATAGTTACCTTTAGCTTATATTCGAATTCCTAATTATCATCACTATTATAAATATAGATACAGAGATCCTTTAGTACTAGTCTTCCTAAGAGGATCTAAGTATCTTATACTGCTCTTTTAACTGCAAGAAATAGGTGTTTCATATATATAGTGCGGTTATAGCGGTTAGTAAGTATTAGCTATAGATAATAGAATCCATAGGTTTTTAGATAGCTTTCCCCTATTCCTATTAATTTCAGTACAGTATAGTGGTGTTTTAGTTTTATGTAGGGCTCAAGGCCTAGTGACTTCACAAACAAGAGAGAAACAATGTTAACTATTAAGTATATATCTATACTAATAGGTGTGTATCTCCGGTGAGTCCACTATGATGGGGATGTAACTTCTGCCTAAGTAGTCATAGTGTCCTCTATCCTAGAGTAACTAGTCTCATAAGAAGACTCTTGTCCTGTTGAGACTGGCATAGGGAGTCCTAGTTGTTTTTTTGTTGTTTACTGGGTGGCTCAGTGTCAGTGTCTTCAGAGGAGTTACCTAGTTCTTCTGTTTGGTTATCATCGGTATTATTATCTACTTATACTGCTTATACTCGGGTATAGGGCCTCTTAGTGTTGCTATATATACAGAATACTTGTGATTTAGTAGTACTAGTAGTGTCCTGGCTTGTTGTGGTAGGTTTTGGGTCAGAGCTGTCTAGATATTCTCTTGTGTAGTGTCCTATCTTTCTATATCCTAGGTAAGCGTTAGCGTTAATACAACACTGTTGTTCTTCAGTAGTAATCCAGGGTAGTTGACTTATAGGGTTATTCTATAGTGTGCAGAGGTTTCTTAGGGAATTAGGTTGAGTAGGTCTTAGCTTTAGAGAATTAGTGTTTTATATACTTCTTATATATACTAGATTATCCCGGTATAAATATATTTCATGTTTAATACCTTCAGGTGTCATTGTGTATCATAGACAACCTGTATACCCTACTAATTCTTGAACATTTGTATAGTTCTGGTCTTGCTAGTTAACCAATAAGTGTAGTAGGGGTAAGAGTCTTGTCTATAGATTATCTATTTCTAGAGTCCGGTATGATTATAGGCTAAGGTTTAGTAATTAGAGGTAGAACTTATTCAGGTCCTTATCAATATATTATCAAGCCTTAGTAAACTCTTCTGCTAGCTATTGTTAACTAGTATTACCGTAGAGTACTATATTATAGGTCTAACATACGAATTTTCGCCAGTAGGTACTGATTATAGAGAATACTTATAAGATACTAATATATAATATTTACAGCGATTCATCTATAGTTATTTCTGCAAAGATGATCTTATACCGACTAGTTATATACTTCGTTGGGTCACCAATGAATACAGATTATAGACAAAACAGCTAATTATTAAACTCAGGTAGGGTAGAGTTAATCTTTAACTTAGGAATATCTGAGGGGTTGAACTTAAGGCCTTTTTGTCCTAGGAGGGGTATTAGGTAGTCTAAGTCAGATTCGTGGTTATTTTTGTAGCTACTAAATAGTTGTGAGGATAGGGTGAAGTATATATAGCTCACTATCAGTGGTCTAGCAGTGGGATACATTATATTAGTTATAGTTCCGGTAGATAGGGGATTGGTTTAAGGTAGAGTAGGTACTCAGGAGCTGGGTGGTAAGTTACTATTGAATCCTAGTGCTTCAAAGGTAAGTCTTTGTTCCTTAAGGGCCTTCCGGAATTCTACTGGGTCCACGGAGAGGGTTGCTCCTGAGAGTTAGTAAGCTTATAGTTACTGATTTATATAGGTAGCGAGGCACTGGATATTGAAAGGTGGTAAATTGGAAGAAGTGATTCCAGGCCTCAGGGTGGCTGGCGTTTAGGATGGTCCAGTAATAGAAGATTGGTCCTCTATCTATGACATAGTTTCGATACTGTGGTGGGTTATATATAGTTCAGTTCAACAGCGGTCCTAATAGGATAGTCTGATAATTATAATAGTACTCTATCAGCTGTATAAGGGTAGAAGGGCTGTTAACTCTTTAGCTAGTATAAGACAGGGGTACAGCAGAATACTAAAACAGTGTATAGTCCTACAGACT
>QQXO01000427.1:0-14974 GCA_003709845.1 Chaetothyriales sp. CBS 134916
CGACTAGTCTAAACTAGTAGAGTTGCCGTTTAGTGCAAATTATTAGCGCGACAAAAATTGATCCTAGGAGGGTAGTATGCTGCATGCCAAGCCTCGGTGTGTCCAAGAGACTTACCCAGTAGGGCCTAGCCTCCAACAATAACTTTACAGCGGCCTAACCCGTAATAGTATACACCGTAAACGCCGACAAGGCAGAGGTCTAACCCCCAGTCCTTAAAAGGTTGCCCAATGCACCCTTCACTGGACAATAGGCTAGCAGAGTCACATGGTCGCAAGTACCTAGGAATGCACCTAATAAAAAACGGTCTAATAAAACCAGTGACACTTAGTATACGCTCCACTAGGCTACAGTAGCTACTATTGTGCAATTATGGATTAGGTTCTGTAGGTAAGGTTCCAAAATTGCTCTAGCTGTCCCAACTGCATTTACGGAAAAAGTCTTTGAGCGCGGCCAAAGTTGACTTGCGCTCCCGAGTATACAAGAGGGCACCAGTAGCGGCGTGGGAAAGTACGTATCGCAGTACTTCTCATGGTCCTAAGGACCCTTCTTCAAGAAGACCTTCTTGTTTTATAGTTATAGTGCCTTTGCAGACCGCAAATCTTCTTCCTATTGCAAGCCTTCACAGCACCTGCACGAGGCTAAAATAAGTATAACAAAATAGTGTCTTCTTTTACCAAACAGTTTTCTTGGGCAGACATTGGTGCTCTGTGTTTAAGCTTAACTTAAGTTACTAGTTAGCTACGGACGTTTTTATCCGGATCATGAGCTGGCAGGGCAATCGCGTATTCGCCTCCATGGACCAAGACAAGGCAGCAGGCGCCCTCCTTATTTCCTATTCCAATGCCGTAACCAAACACTAACTAATTAAAGCCGACCAAAGATTTATAATATCACTAGTTTGCCATTGACTGGTCTATGCAAACGTCCCTCACGCCTTGCTAACCTCTTTTCTGAAAAATGGCTCTCGAGTTTCCATACACCTACATTTCCTGTCCATGTTCAGATATTTCACGTCGAGTGTTAACCAGCAAACCGGCATCACGCGATGTCGAACTGGTCGAAGAACTCGACCAAGAGGAAAAGGCCTTTGACCCTCGACACCCTCGCTCCGCATTCTCGCTGTTTCCGCCAGAACATTTACTCTATTGTGAGGAGTGCCACGATCTCAAATGTCCGCGCTGCGTCAAAGAAGAGATTCTCTCTTGGTATTGTCCATACTGTCTCTTCGAAACGCCGAGTTCGACTGTGAGGAATGAGACCAATAGATGTGCACGCAACTGTTTCAATTGCCCAATATGCACGTCCCAGCTGGTCACGGCGCCGGTCGGCGACAACAAGGACGGGCCATTTATTCTCAACTGCAACTACTGCATGTGGTCCACGCTTGATATCGGCATCACATTCGCCCAGCCTACCAGTATACGCGCGCAGCTCGACAGACAGGCTAACGGAGGAAAACCAAAACCACCTTCAAGAGTTGACTCTGTGACTACTACGACGGCTGCAGTCGACGCTTCCAGAACATCGTCTCTAGTCAGGGAGCCCATGTCACCTACCGACTCTCTCTCTACCCAAAACCTCTCGGACGCGCTAGAAGATTCAGCATCGCCACTTATGGATCCAACCTTGCGTTTCACCGCCCTCTGCAGCTTCTATAAAGACCAAATCGCTTCGGCCTCCAGCAACGAGTCTGGCCTGCCTACCGCTGCACTCGACCTATACTCCTCGCCTTCCTCTCTCGCCCGCATCATGAATCTCTACTCCAGCGTTGGAACAGGAGGAGGCATGAAGAAAGGCCGCACCAAGCCTTCCGTCATGCGCGAGGCACTAACCCGCAGCGAAGGCCTTCAGGCTTTGAGCGACTCCATGTCCTCTTCTGAGCAGCAGCAGCAACCGCAGCCACTCGACTACATCGACACGCCGTCGCTATCGCAACTGCGAACTCAACATCCGTCCAGTCTCGGCAACCCTGTGGCCCGCTCGGTGTCGGACCTGCGTCCCATACCGGCACTGCTGCGCACCAAACGATCGAAACGCTGTGCGACGTGCTCCCATATCCTCGTGCGGCCCGAGTTCAAACCGACATCGACGCGCTACCGCATCAAACTCCTGGCACTAAACTACATCCCCTTTGTAACACTGCGGCCCGTGCCCGTGTTGGGCGGCTTACAGCAGCAGCAGCAGCAGCAGCAGCCGGCCCCCGATGGCGGCGACGCTGTTCTTGAACCAGGCAAGGCTAGCCAATGGATCCTCACTATGCGCAACCCGCTGTACGAGAATGTGAATGTGACACTGGGCGCCGAGGCCATGACGCCCGGTCGCCACCGCCATCGAGTCACCATCCTGTGTCCGGAGTTTGAGGTGGGCAAGAGTGGCGACGTGTGGGATGATGCGCTGGACTTCGGCAAGGCAGTCGGCGGCGGCCGAGGCTCGGATGCGACGGCAAAGCGAGGCGCCGCTGGCGAGGGGATCGCTGGCAAAGTATACGACAAGGGCAGGAATTGGGTCAGTGTGGTGCTGGAGATTGTGCCGAGTTTGATTGAGAGGAAGGGCAAGGTCGAGGCGGGGGAGCAAGAGGATGAGGATGAAAATGAGGATGAGGATGTGGTCGAGGTGCCCATCAGAGTCAGGCTCGAGTGGAGGCAGAGCGAGGGCGAGGACGACGTGGCGGGTACGCGTACGGGTTCTGCTAAGGCGGCGAGCACGAAGAAATCGGCTTCCCGCCTACTAGACGAGGGCGAGGGCGAGGACGAGGACGAGGCGCTGATAAGAGATGATGGCAGGAGGGAGGTCGCTTATTGGATGGTCCTGGGTGTGGGTAGAGTAAAAAGACACGGGGAATGAGTTACAAGAAAGCATCATGCCAGGCAAGGGGGTAGAAAAATGGAAGCAGGAAGTCAACTAACTCTGCCTCGAACCGCGAGGCGTTGGCGCGGCGCGTCCGAGAAAAAAACCACAAAGCTAGCCCAGCAAGTGCTGTACTCGAACAATCTGCCTGAAATAGCCAAAACAAGGGAGCGAGGGTTGCTTCGTTTTTTTTTCTTCAAGGCAGGTGTGAGAGAGGTCTGCTTTTGGTTTTTTTTCTTCATCGTATTCGCATTCTCTGTAACTTGGTCTTCTGTCGATCTCCATTTATTTTTGTATTTCTGGATCCAGGAGCCACGCCGGTCGACCAAGCAAAGTCGTTGGGTTTGATGCCGTCGACTGTGTTTCTTGAAAATGCAATGCACCGTGCTCAACAGGAGATCCGTCTTCCATGCACGCTCTGATAGTCATCTGCTATAGCGGCCTCGTCGGTCGGCTCCTGCTCTCGTTCCCTGCTCTCGCTCCCTCTCGCCACTCAAGGACATGTCTTCGTGGTCATAGTAGTAGTAAACAGTAATAGCAGTGGGGGGTTGTTCTTCTTTGACTAGTTATTTGTCCGTCTCCCCATCTCTCCGGGCGTCTGTCTAATAATCAACAGTACCACTGACGGGGAACTCGAATCCACACACTCTGCCGGTCAGCTTCCTGTACACCTCGGCATAGGTGTCGAGTCTGTAGTCGACGCCGCCCCTCTCCTTCTCGTCGAGGATGACCTTGAGCACGCGGCTTCCATCCTCCTTGGTGCGCAGTCTCTTGCCCACAATCTCGACGGGGTACACGACATCGGCCAGGATGGCATCATGCACAGCGGTCAGGGTGCGAGAGCGCGGTCGCTTCTGGGTCTGGCTCGTGCGGCTGCGGTTAGAGCGCTTTGGGCGGGGGAGAATGCGGCGCGAGGCCAGGATGAGGACGTGACGGTCGGAGAACTTCTTCTCGAGTTCTCGGGTCAGACGCTGCTGGATTTTGTGGAAGCCTGGGAGAAGAGGGACGGGAACAAAGAGGACGATGGCGCGCTTGCCGTGGCCAACTTCGAGCTGGAGGAAACTTGGGTTAGCTTTTTCAATTTTTTAATTTTTCCTGTTGGTGCGTGTCTGTGTGTGAGGCCATTAAGATGGTGGTGGGTGAGCGGGTAAACGAAATAATGGCCTACCTCTCGTGCAGATACGAATTGGAGGGGACGGAGAGAGGCCTTCAGGTCAGGGACATGGGTCTCGAGTTCGTAGAGAGCATTGGCGATCGAGGTTTCGAGCTCGGAGGGGTGTTGCCTCGAAGGGCTGTTAGCAGCAATCTTGTTGAGAGCTGGTTGAGACATAATTGCGAATGGACTAGAAGGAAGTCGAGTCGCAAAACTGTCGTGAGGAATGCCGAGGGAGGGCAGTGTTGAAGGCGTCGGCGATTGTGGGAGAGGATTTGTGTGCCAAGGACCAAGTTGCCAAGATTTTGCGCTAGCCCAAAGAGGGAAGGTTTGGATAGGTGGACAAGGATCGACACAATGCCAGCCATCATCATGGCTATAGCTACCGGTAATAATAAGACTACAAATCAGTGGCTTGCCACTGGCAAGAACGTCTGCGGTAGTGTTGAGAAGAAGAAGTATGTACCGATTCCAGAGCTTGGGCGACTAGCATGTCTTAGCAGTCATTGAGCACACGGAAATCAACGAAAAGAGGTGGAAACGTCGTGGGGATATTTGCAACCACGGAGGTAGTGCACGCGTTCCTTTGTAGCACTGAGTTGTGGCCATGTTGAGGAGAAATCTCCCCTCGGCCAAGACTAACAATTCAGTGGTCATCCCTCTTCAGCCATTTCGCAGACGCAAAATACACATCCTCAGCACTCTTCCTGCCACCTGCCTTACCGGCTTCGCAGACGTCGAGTGCCTGCCACAGAAGATCGAGTCTTTCCAGGAAGCGGAGGAGACCGACAAAGATAAAGTCGGCGTAGGTCACGGTGGCGCCCTCGAAGAAGGGGCCCTCGGGATGCTCCTGTAGCAGAGCTACGATGCGGCCAAAATGAGGGGCAGCGTTTTCCCAAGCCTTCTGTCCGCCTTCCTTCTCTTCGTACGTGCTGAGGTCGATCCCTAGTGGTATTATTGTTTAGAATTTGGGTTTTTAATGCTAAGGTAAGACGGGGGAAATAGGGGGGGGGTTGGCATGAGACAAAGCGCACTGCAACAAAAAAAAGCCAAGAAGTAAGGTAACAATGAAGTGTCAAAACTCACCAATTCGCTCCTCCCTCGTTAGTATAAAGTACGCGGCACTGGAAGGATTGAGCAATTTTCTCGGAACGGCTGCGAAGTAGATGGGGCGAATGGCGCCAGCGATGTCTGTGATGATATCGATCACTTTTTGGATGTAAGGCGAGTCGAGATGTAGCGATGGATCCGGGTAGAGGCGCTCGAGCTCGTGGGCGATGGGCCAGGAATCCTGGATCGCTTGGCCTGAGGGCAGCTTGACGGCTGGAGAGGTGTAATCGGCAAATGAGCCTTCTGGGTTGGGTTTGACGCCGAGAGCTTTGAGTGTAGGTGCTATGTCCGGGTATTCAACCCATTGAGTCTTGTACGGGACGCCCTTGTAATTCAGCGCGAGGCGACCTAGGAGGAAGAACGTGAGATTTAGCGATGAACTGAACCGGCTGACAGACTGAGAATGGGTAATACTGTATATGATGAAAAGAGAAGAGAAGAGAGGGTATACATACTCTTCCAAGGATTCAAGGACCAACTCTTATTCGGGTCGCGGGAGGGGATGTCATAGAGGACGATTTCTTCAGACATGGTCGGTGTTGGTTGTTGGTTTCTTCACCAAAAAGCAGACTACGCACGCACTTGAACCGAGAGTGTAGAAAGTCGACTAGCGAACAAGACAATCAGAGGCGTTAACGAGATATATACTCTAGGTCTATCGTACCCGCGCACGTTCTGGGAGGGGAATGGGTATGACGTGCTATGCAGCGCCAAGGCGGAGATTGCCTAACTAGTAAGTTAATACGGTAATAGAGGAGTAATAACGAAAGTGCGTACAACATCGAGATCGAGGGCTGACAAACGCCGTGTTACTGTGACCATAATCTATTGTTGATTGGTACATGGACTTGCATGCTCTTCCAAGAATCCATCCTCCGGTAATAAGGCTATCTTCTGTGAAAATACACCATCCTTTACCCGCAGCGCTATGCAATCTGGCCGAAGAATGCTGATACGACCTGACATAGTTACTGTAGATGTGCTGGATTGTCGCTGGACCGGTTGTGGCATGTTGTTCGTCTGCGACGTAATTGAACAGGCGGGCGACAGAGGATCAATGAAGGTAGGGCTAGCAGCCTTTCAGCCAAAGGGGAAGGCTCCACCACCCCTTCCTCCCATCCCAGGCGCGCCGGCGCTGAAGCTGAAGCCGGACGGAAATCCACCACCACCCATGCCACTAGAGAAGCCTCTCCCACCGCCCATACCGCCGCCATTACCCCACATCTGCATTAGGATCTCGGGGTCAATCTGCATGCCACCCGCGCCGCCCGGATGGAAACCGCCGGCCCCCATGCCACCGCCCATTCCACTAGTAGGGTCATTTGGATCGATGCCTTGGTCATAGAGGTGGCGCTTCTGGGGATCCATCAGGATTTCTTTGGCTTCCAGACAGTCTTTGAATAGCTTGGTCTTTTCCTCGTCGCCTTGGGTCTTATCTGGATGCAGAAGAGCTGCCTTGCGTTTGTAGGCCTTTTCGATCTCCTTATCACCGGCATCTTTGTCAATGCCTAGAATCTTGTAGTAATCTTTTCGTTTGGACTTCTTGAGTTCAATTTCGGCGTTGCGAAGCTCTCGTGCGAGATCATTGTCTCCAGGATTTTCTTCGGCCAGCGCTTTCAGGTCTCGTACGGATTGCTCCCAGTCGCCGCCCTCGCCTACTGCCTTGGCACGAGTCCGTTTCGCTTTGGCGTAAGTGGGGTCAAGCTTCAATGCTCGATCGCAGTCTGATCGGGCAGCATCGTAGTTTTTCAGCTTGACGTTGGCCAGGGCTCTGTTGCCAAGGAGCTTAGCATTGGTGATCTTGTTGGATGGGTCGATATCAAGAGCGGCCGTGTAGTTGTCGACCGCAGCGGGGTAGTTGCCACGCTTGAAGAAGTCATTTGCTTCGTCACGCGCGCGTTGCAGCTTCTTCATGGTGCGCAGCCAGGTCCTGGCATCTGAATTGTCGGGATCAAAGGAGAGCGCCTGTCGGAAGTACTGCTCAGCACGGTCATAGTCAGACTTGCCTATTCCCTTGTCGTCCTTCAGATAGAAGGAACGGCCAGCCAAGGCAATGGCTTCGGCGTCACCGGGATTTTGTCTCATCAAGGCCTGGGTGATTGCTTGGACTTCGCCCAGGGAGTTAAGAGAGTCGATCTTAAGATTAGCCTTTGCCCGTAATATCTGCCAGTTCCTGGGCATGGGGGTTCCAAATCCCAGAGTCTGCTTGGCTTGGTCGATGCTCCAGAGAGCCATGTTGCCGTTGCCATCTGGGGTGTCGATCTGCCTCTGTGCCATGGCTATCGAGTGCTGGGCTTGCCGCGCGGCTGCGGTATCGATTGCTGAGGCTGAAGGGATCCGTGCATACGTGTCAAGCGCATCCTGTGGTCGGCCAAGCGAGGTGTATATCCTGGCAAGTCTGTGCAAGATCTTGTCGTTGTTGGGATCTAATCGGCAGGCAGCTAACGAGTCCAAGAGAGCAGCGTCATATTTGCCCGCAGACATGTACGCAGCGGCTCGATTAGACAGATAAGTGGGGTTTGAAGGGTCTGCTTCGACGGCTGCAGCAGGTCAGTGCGATTCTGAAGAGGCATCGAGGTCTGCTCACCTTTGGAATATTCCTGCACCGCGCGGTCGTAGTCTTTGGCCTTGAAGTACTTGTTCCCGGACGCCTTGCAAGCCTCTGGGTCGACTTTAGGCGGCGGTGCTCGGTGTGGCGGTGGCGTTGGGGTCTTCTCATCTCCAGCATCGACACTAGGCGAGCCGGCTTGGTCGAGACCAGGTCGCGGCTCGTGGCCGGCAGCGGCCGGCTCAGAGACGCCATTAATCACGGGCGGATCATCGAGGCTCATGGGGCTGCCATTGCGGGCCTCTTCACGGGCCATGGCAGCGGACAGGCGGCGAAGTTGGTCAGGAGGCAGGTTCAGCGGATGAGAGTCGGGGTCGGGTTTGGACTTTCGAGAAGTTGCCGATTTCTTCTTTGGCGAATGAGTCTTGGGCATTATTTGTTCGGCCGTGGTGCGGCGGTAACGGACAGAGCCGCTGCCTACTGAAGGTGGGGCGCTCCTCTGGCTCTCTAAGTCGTTGAGCAGCGCCTGCAAGTTTTCCTCCGTGAGCCGGGCCGATCTTCTATTAGTCAACTCAGCGGGATTTCCTAGTGGCAATGGGGATGCAAAGGATGTCGACCTGACCGATCTGGATTTTGGAGGAAGCTTTGTGGTGGACGAGCGTGAACCAGCCGTTGCAGGCTCGCCTACTACTGCATCGAAGTGTCTGGAACAATTTCTAGTAGTGGGTCTCTCGGGCCTGTGCCTGGTTGGCGTCGGCGTTGGAGTCGGCATTCTGGACGATCGTCAAGCCAATGCCTGAGTGCCACCAGCTAGTAAGCTAGACACGATCTAATTAGTTAGCTCTTGGGTGATGGAGAGCCTGCCAGGATGAGAGGACCGGTGCTGCTACTGGTCACAACTGGTCACTCCTGGACAGCACTGACTGTGTGGCCGCGTCCCGAGCAGTAGGAGCCGCAAGACGCCGACCAGGCAGCTGGGTCGACACTCACGTACCTGCAGGACAGCAGAATGTGCCGCAGCTCCTGCGGCACATGCCAAAGCGGTAGAGATTATCAGAGAAGGAGGATGATGGGGCAGACAAGGTGGCTAGGACATGTCAACGTCGTCATTTAGCTTCGTTATCTCATTCCTTGTGGCCTCGCTTGAGGCGCGTGGCCGACGAGCCAGCTGTCTGTTGGCACGAAACGAACAAGATAGTCAAACGTAGACAAGCGTAGACAAGCTCAAAACGTGGCGACGCCCGACATCGGCGATCGGTGGCGGTGAGCATGTAGTCTTCACTCACAGACGCGGAATTGCTACGAGAGACCTGCTGTTGCCTGTTGGATGGGAAGGTTCAGATCAGTCTGAGAAGAGGAACTGATGGCTGACCAGCGCTCGCGGTCACCATCTTGGACTGCCAGCAACACAGTCCACGCTCTTCTCACATACATGACATGACCAAGTCAGGGAGCGAATGAATGGATGGGGGGGATGGGGGGGAGAGGGGGTGCAGCAGCCTTGGTTCGTGGTGACTATGGGTGGTACAATCCAATCTTGGTCCACAAACACTCAATCCTGCCGGCGTCGATTTATGCCTGACGCATCTTGTGTCTGTTGTGCATATGGCTGGTGGAAAAAGACAATAACATGGCATCCAAACTCCGGTCGCAGCCCAAGGAATCTCATTCATCTCACTTCATCCACGCATCTCGTGCCTCAACAGGCAGCATTCGATCGAATGGAAGATGTTGTCACACTGCAGCACACCCAGAAGGCACATTCACGCCTCACCAAAGGTGTTTTCGCCAGAGTACCTGTGGATACGGGTTAGCAATGTAGTGTAGAGGCAGGGGTAGGGTGAGTCAGCGTACGTGATGTACAGGAAGCCGTCTTCATCCTTGTGCTCGTCGTAGATGCTGCTCATGAGGGCAGCCGTCGGCGGCAGGACCTCGTCAACGAAGATGAAGATGGCTTTTTCCGGCGACAGCTTGATACGCTTGCGGATAACGTAGACGAACTGGCCAACAGTCAGGTCGGCCGGCACCAGGTACTTCTTCTTGTCGATGGTGGCGATATCTGACTTCTCGACCTTTTCACAGATGACCTGCCACAGCGTTAGCCACTGACGTGTCCTGGCCATGGGAAAGAAGAGAAGGAAGCTGGGTGCGTACTGGAATGCGGTCGGCGTACTTCTGACGAATGCGTTCGGCTTCTGCCTTGCGCTTCTCGAACGGATGCTCGTCCTTGAACTTGGAACGCATGGCGGCGGCGATGTAAGGCTAGTCGTAGGGTAGTTGAAGAGGAAGTAGCTTCGCGAAATCAGGTCAATGATATGTAGGCAGGAAGTGGTAGATGTGGATGAGTACGAGGAGGGAAGGAGGGAGGAGGAGAGTTAGGCAGCTGGTTGGTGAGGGCGGAGGCCAGAAGAGGCGTGGGCGCGGGCGCGGGGCCACAGCCAAGCACAGCCCAGTGTAGCCAGTGAGCGAGCCGCAAATGGCCAGGCAGGCACCAGGCTGTGTGGCAGGTGTAGCAGGTGAGGCAAGCGCGTCCCCGTCCCCCCCGTCCGTCCCCGTCCCTGTACACCTGGCCACTGTCCAGTCACACTTGGGCGTCCGCCTGATCGCCTGATCGTGGCCAGAAATGTGACTTGCCAAGTTGATTTCTGACACTTATCTCCTTTGTCACACCAGCTCTCTGCTAAGTTAACTATGACGTGAGATGATTCAGTGGCCCGACTGGTAATTACTGTGCTAGTCGTAGTAACTACAGTAATTAGCGGATCTTGTTCTACGCCATGACCACGCACCTGGCGACATTCTCTGAAAATAATGAAATCAAGCTTCATCAAAGCTTATCAAAGCATCACTTGTAAAGAGCTGCTGTGATTCGGCGCCTCTGGCAACGGTACATTTCTGCAACAGCACCAGCACAGTACGGTACTCAGAGTCAGCCTAAGGAAGGCTAACGGCGCCATCCTAGCTAAAAGCCCCCCAATGACTCCGGCACTCCACAATCCTTTCTGAGTCCGATACGTACGTCCCTGTATTTGTCGTCGTCAATTTCCATGACTCCTCTCAGAGCCTTCGGGCGCGCTCGTCCCTGGCTGCGCTCTCGAATTGTGGGCGTATGCCAGGCGAGGCCATGGCCATCTCCAAGACGGTATGTAGCATCGATTCATCCGCGAGTGCCTGCAAGCGGTAGCGCCTTCTTTGGCTCGTTACACCTCGCCACTGCGCTGCTGCTTGCTGGAGGCTTTGCCTACACTCTCCGGAGCCAGCCAATCCGCTTCGATGGGCCGCCCCTGCAGACAACATCTCTCGCCGAAGTGGATGAAGTGACCAAGAGGAAGACCAAGATCACGCGGCAGTCGCCAATGAGGCTGCGTATGGAGGCACTCATCCACGAGCACCAGGACCAGATCGTCTTCGCGCTTGAGCAGCTCGATGGGTCCAAGTTCCGAAGAGACGAATGGACTAGACCCCATGGCGGCGGCGGCATCTCCTGTGTGCTGCAAGACGGCAATGTCTTCGAGAAGGCCGGTGTCAACACCAGCATCGTGTACGGCGAGCTGCCTCGCTCCGCCATTGAGAAGATGAGGGCCGACCACAAGTCTTTCGACGACGCCAGCATCGAGAAGCTCAACTTCTTCGCCGCTGGCATCTCGCTTGTCCTGCATCCACACAACCCTATGGCACCGACTGTCCATCTCAACTACCGATACTTCGAAACCTCGGACCCTCGTGACCCGGTCAATGCCACGGGCACGGCCTCCCAAAATTGGTGGTTTGGAGGCGGAACCGACTTGACGCCTTCGTATCTCTTCGAAGAAGATGCTCGGCATTTTCACAAGACCCTCAAGGCAGCATGCGACAAGCATGACAAGTCATACTATCCCAGATTCAAGCAGTGGTGTGACAAATATTTTTGGATCCCTCACCGGAACGAGGCCCGAGGCGTTGGTGGAATCTTCTTTGATGACTTAGACGCTGCCGCCCAGCCTGCTTCCAAGAATGCACGTGAAGATATTTTCCAGTTTTGCTCCAGTGGCCTGGACGCATTCTTGCCATCCTATCTTCCCATCCTCAAACGACGCAAGGACATGCCATATCTACCTCAGCACAAGGCCTGGCAGCAGATCCGAAGAGGCCGCTATGTCGAGTTCAACCTAGTTAATGACCGGGGCACTGCCTTTGGCCTTCGCACACCTGGTGCCAGAATTGAGAGCATCCTAATGAGCTTACCGCTCACGGCGCGGTGGGAGTATATGCATCCAATAGCTGGCACCGGTGTCCCGCAGAGAGAATCGACCGATAGCACCGACCAGAAGGAGCAGGAACTGATGGATGTTTTGAAAACGCCAAAAGAATGGGTCTGAAGCGGTTGGCCATCTGAGAACTGCAATGTATACTGTACCATCATTCGTACTTGGCCAGCATCAGATACCCCCTGCCTATGTACATTTATTAGACTGAAACAGATACCCACTGGGCCGAACACTTGGCCTGAATCGTCGCTCCAAGAATATTGATCTCTGTTATTCACCCGCAGCTGTTTCCATGCCCATACTACGCTATCACAACTATCAGCCTGTCCTATCATACAGCAGCTCATGGCCAATACCGTAATACAGTACCAACCCCTGTAGTGACGTCAGTGGGGAATAAGCATTCAACTACAGCTTGAGTTCAAGACTCAATAGCAATTCTACAAGCGCTTTGGATGGCTACAATCCTCCGCCAAATCGTCGCTGGCCCTCGTGCTCGACACCCCGAAGCCGGGCTTGATCTATGCTATGTCACCGACTATATTGTCGTCACCTCTGGACCAAGTTCGGTCTGGCCAAAGAAGGCCTATCGCAACCCCGTCGATCAGCTCGTCGCCTTCCTCGACAAGAAGCATGGCCAGGATTGGTGCATTTTTGAGTTCAGAGCTGAAGGAACAGGGTACCCTGACTCCGAAGTGTATGGCCGAATTCGTCACTTTCCATGGCCCGACCATCACCCCCCGCCATTTGCCATACTTCCCAATATCATGGCCGCCATGAGGAACTGGATCAAGCGACTAGACGAAGAACCCCAACCAGCCAAGGAAAGGCGTAGGAGGATAGCTGTGGTTCACTGCAAGGCTGGTAAAGGAAGAAGCGGGACCGTGTCCACGTCCTACCTGATCAGCGAGGAAGGCTGGAAGAGAGAAGACGCCTTACAGCGCTTTACGACACGGCGCATGCGTGCTGGCTTCGGCCAAGGCGTGAGCATACCAAGTCAACTGCGTTACGTAGGATATGTTGACCGCTGGGCCAACGAGCTTGGAAAGAAGTACACCGAGAGACGGGTCGAGATAGTCGAAGTCCACGTCTGGGGACTGCGTGATGGCGTCAAGGTGGCCGTGGAAGGCTATGTTGATGGCGGCAAGACCATCCAAAACTTCCATACCTTCACCAGAGATGACAAGACCGTCGTCGAGCACGGCTCTATCGAGACGAAGCATGCTCCCATGTCAACCAAAGACTTCAAAAAGGACACTGAATTTCTCACCAGTCCTACCGACTGCTCGTCTCAGTCATCTGAAATCTCCTCGGGCCACAACACCTACACAAGTCCAGTACAAACAGTGATCCTGAAGCCCCCTTCGGCTTTAATTCTTCCCACCAGTGATGTCAACATAGACTTCGAACGACGCAACAGGGCAGGATATACCGGCTTTACCATGGTCACGTCCATAGCCCATGTCTGGTTCAACGTTTATTTCGAAGGCGGCTCCCAAGGCCACGACTCCGGAGTCTTTGAGATTGACTGGGATGCTATGGATGGCATCAAGGGCAGCAAACAGAAAGGCATCCAAGCTCTTGATCGGCTCAAGGTCGTTTGGAGATACGCCAATGAAGCCGGCCATGAGATTGAAGAACCTCAGCAGGGCCACCCTGTACCCGAAAGCGAAGCTGCAGATTGGCAAGGCCCAGAAGAGCAGCAACCCCAATCTGAAGCCAGCAATACCGGCGGAGGAGGTAGCGACGGTGGCCTCCCTGTGATACCAGCTACTCTCACACTCAGCAAAGTGATTAGTCAAGGCAAATCCGGTCTCCCCAAGACTCTTGGCCTGCGTCTCGCGACTCCGGAGAGTGCAAACATCAGCCGTGCTGCAAGTCTTAAAGACATACCGCCACCAGACAAGAGGAAGACCAAAGAGATAAAGTCTGCTGAAGAAGAGGACGGAAGCGAACAGGGTGTCAAGACACATATCCCTCAGACCGCGTACGGGAATGGTGGCGGCCTGGAGAATGATGCCGAAGTCGAGGAACGCGAGACTCGCCAAGATACCAAAGTAGGCGAGTACATTGAAGTCGGCCTTGCTAAGGTCGCTGGCGTCATTGCCAGGTGGAAAGGTGAGGCCGACGACGATAAGGGCAGTAAATAGGGTGACCTAGCCAATCATCGAACCACTCCAAAAGACCGATCTGCAACGATTATCTTTTCTTAACTTATTTTAGCTTCCTTCATTTTAGAGTTATACTAGTGTTATTGTAACCTACAAGTACAAGGTACTCTCGGGTGCTAAGCCATGCTACCTCGTGACCTGATTTATTTTTTTCGCCATCTCAGAATCAGCCTCCACTTTCTTAACTCCTCGTAACCGGACGTCAATCTCATCAGCACCATACTGTAGCAAACTAAAAATGCTTCAACGTAGAAGTAGTAGTAGTAGTAGGAGTAGTAGTAGTAGTAGAAGTAGTATAGTAGTCGTTGTGGGACGAAATGGAGGAAAGAGGCCCGATCACTGGATTAGGTTAGTCCGATCCACTCTATCAAGCTATATGATTGGCTTCTTGATATTGCTTGAGGTCTTGGCACTGATCTGCCACGTTTTCATCAGTAGCTTCGAGAATCTCCTCCTGAGACAGACAGACAGACAATAGAAGAGCTGATCTCACGTTCAGAGCGCAAGAGGCGCACCGAATGGTAGACTTTCCATCAGTCGTCATTCGTTTCTACTACTACCAAAGTTTGTGTTGCGGCCGTGCCAGACTATGCCATGTCCTCCTATATGACCGCATTCCTCATTAAACGAATTATTCCCTTGTGTCTGCCTCGTCGCATCTGAAGTTAAAGTTCAAGTCAGCCTGGGGTATAATAATTATGGGTAACAACAATAATATTGTCAAGATGCCGCGTGATGGGCGGGTGGCTGATTGGTTGGCCAGCCGCGGGTGGATTGGATGGAGCAGGCCAAAAAAATTTTGTTTGTTTTTTCTAACTACTACCTCCTGGGATCAATTTTTGTAGCGCTAGCGGTTTAGCGTTTTTAGCGCTCTTGCTGCCTTTATAATCCAATCAA
>QQXO01000428.1:0-14927 GCA_003709845.1 Chaetothyriales sp. CBS 134916
GTATGTCTTGGAAGACTCCAGCGACTGGCTTATCAGTGGAGCACATCACCCTTGCAGTCATCAGTGGAGCACGGAGAAGGCCAGAGTGGCTGGTTCGGCAGAACATCGGCAAACCAGCTACTCTGAAGGTACTTAAGGGGCTCAAGGTGTCCTGAAGAGCTTTCCTCTTCATCGAAACCTCCCTGTACATAGCGCCCCTGTTGATAGCGTATCAATCCTATCACAAGCCCTTACATTAGGTTTCGATCCCATCTTTATTTGGTTATTGAAATCCACTGGAACACATCGGAATGGCAACGCCTATAAGCACCCCTACAGGGGAGGGACTTCCTACCTAGGCAAACAAGCTCTATACATAAATGATAGCACAGAATAGGCAAATCTCTGCTCAAAGCAACCAGATTACGGAGCAGATGAAGCAAATATCAACACTAGAGCAGCAACTACAGGAAAGCAATGCTGCTAGACTAGTGTAAGCCAGCACAACAGCACAGACACCATTGGTAGAGGCGGCAAGGCCTCTAAAAGCGAAACTCCCTGAACTCCCAGAGTTCAAAGGGAAACACAGTGAATTTAAGGTATAGGTCACCCTGATATATACTAAACTAGATATAGATAAGGTAACTGAGACAGAGGCTACCAGATTCTGGTATATCTATAGCCGACTTAGAGAAGGGGCCCTTAAACAGGTCAGCTCCTAGGTCAATAATATTAAGGGTACCCACGAAATAACTATCATTCACCTACTAGAGCAGCTTAGGGCTGCTTACAACAACACTGAGGCTACAGAACACACCTCTAGGAAGCTTAGCCAAATGAAACAAGGAAGTAAGCCTTTCTATACCTTCCTAGCTGAATTCAATAGGACCCTCCTGGACACTAGAGGGATTACTTAGAACAACATAGTGAAGAAGATATTCCTATATAACTGCCTTATAATAGACCTCTTAGAAGTAACTATAGCTGTGGCTATACTAAGCACTTACTGGGTATACTGCGAACAGCTACAGACTGTCAGCATAAACCTTAAGGTGGTCTATTATAAGAGGGCTGGGGAGCACATAACCTACCTATACAGAGCTAGAGGAGGAGTCCAACTCCCAGCCCAAGATTCAGCTTTAGTAAGTAATACCATAGATTAGTAGCTAACCATAACCATAAACACTGCTACACCCTAACAAGCAAAATAGGTGGATAAAACCGAAATCGCCTAGTGTAAAGAAAACTGGCTTTATATCTACTGTAGAGGACCTGGTTACTTTATAAGGAATTATAAATATAAGCTAGTATAATACCCCTAATAGGCTAATACTGCCTAGGTACCAGTACTGGGCCCCTTATTAGAAGACACTAAGGAGGATATTAACGACTCAGAAAATAAGTAACTCCTATATAAAGTCGTGAGCAGGAGTACTAAGTAACTAAGGTAAAGGAACAGAAGGAATTTAAGAAGTTCGAATAAGACTATATAGAGAGTAATCCCTTTTAAGTATCTATAATTATGAATAATATTAAACCATTATTAGTTCTTATTAACTCTAGGTACCTCTTATATAGGATAATTAATTCTTAAGTTGCTACTTGCCTTGGCTTACTATACCTCTCTATCTCTGGGGGACCAATTAGACTCTAGTTAGTAGACTATATCTCCTTAGATATAATCACTGAAGTAGTCTCTCTGAAACTTGATATAGGGGGGAGAGTTATATAGAGAGCCTTCCTCTATATTGTGCTAAAGATTAAGGGGTACCCTATAATCCTAGGATACCCCTAGATAGAAATAAACCATGTTATCAAGGATATTAAAGCGGGAACACTAACCTTTAAGGATACCAGAATAGTTATATATAAAGAAGGGGCAACAAAACAGTTTGATCACCAGTAAGTATATACAATAGTGTTTACTACACTAGTATAAAAGGAGAAGGGGGTAACCTAAGTCTTTATAGTGAGCCTAGATAATATTAATAAGGCCCTGTAAGTCAAAGTATGGCCTAAACCAGAGGAGAAACTACTACTATAGATCCTGGAATAGTTTCCTAAGCTGTTCAAGTAGAAGGAGGTAGATAAGCTACCTCTATACCGGCCAGGAATTAACTACTAGATTAAGCTAGTTAAAGACAAGGATAGATGAATTCCTAACACACTATAGGGTCCCCTATACAATATATTAAGGGAGGAACTACTAGTCCTATATAAGACACTACTAGAACTATTAGATAAGAACTTTATCTATATTAGTAACTCACCTGCTGCTGCCTCTATACTGTTTGTAAGGAAACCTAGAGGAGGCCTATAGTTCTGTATTGATTACCGGGCCCTTAATATAATCACCTATAAGGACCGATACCCACTACCATGGATCCAAGAGACCTTAAACCGGATTAGTAAAGCAAAGTAGTTCACTAAACTTGATGTCTCCGCCGCCTTTTACAAGGTCAGGATTACTGAAGGGGATAAATAGCTAACAGTGTTCTGAACCTGCTTTAGACTCTTTGAATGGCTTGTTACCCTATTTAGGCTTACCAATACTCTAAGCACCTTCTAAAGGTATATTAACTACACACTACGAGACTTCCTAGACAACTTTATCTCTGTGTATATCAACGATATCCTGATATTCACAGAGGGGAGCCGGAGGCAACACCGGGAGTATATCTTGAAAGTGCTAGAGAAACTGAATATAGCGGGATTATAACTAGATATCAATAAATACAAGTTCAAGGTTAAATCCATGAAATACCTGGGGTTTATCATTGACGCAGAGAAGAGACTGAGCATAGACCCGGCTAAGGTAGAAGCTATCAGAGCCTGGGAAGCGCTGAAGAACACCAAAGGAGTGCTGAGCTTCCTAGGGTTCGCGAACTTTTACCAGCGCTTCATCAAGGACTACTCCTGTTTGGCTGCCCTACTGTATGATCTGACCAGGAAGTATACTCCCTTCTTATAGAACCAAGAAGCTGAGAACTCATTCGAACTGATGAAAGAGGCGTTTATAACAGCACCTGTCCTAGCATAGTTCGATCTGGAAAGGGAGACTGTGCTAGAGACAGACTTGTCAGGATACTACACAGGGGGGATCATGTCTCAGTTCAACAAGCAGGGGATCCTCCGCCCAGTAGCTTTCTTCTCGAAGAAGAATAACCCATCGGAGTGTAACTATGAGATTCATAATAAGGAGATACTGGCTATCATTAAGTGCCTGTAAGAATAGGAAGCAGAACTCAAGAGTGTGGGGGAATTCATAATCCTTACCGACCATAAGAACCTTGAATACTTCAACAAGATCCGACGACTATCAGAACAGCAGATGAGATGGCAGCTGATACTGGGGAAGTTCAACCCAGTAATCAAGTAAGTCGGACACCCAGGTTTCCGACACCCCCTGGTTTCCGACACCTCTAAAAACGCGCTACAAACGCGCCCCCCACCACGCGTCAAGACTAATCCTGGGTTTGTTTCTTGCTTAATTCCTATATCCCTTTGATATCTTGTCTAATGCCTACTTATATTGAAGCTGATATCCAAGCTGCACTCTCTGATCTCCGAAATAGGGCTGCTTTAGCGACTACAGCAACTCGACATAGAATACCTCGGAGCACCCTTAGGGGTCGCCTAAATAGCTGCCAACCTCATCGCCAGGCCTATCCCATCAATCAGCGCCTTACTGCTATACAAGAGGAATATCTTGAGCACTAGATTCTACAGCAGGAGGCCCTTGGATATACACCTACTTATACACAAGTACAGAGAATTACAAGTGCTATTCTTCAGCAGCAAGATGATCATAATCCCCTGGGGAAAAAGTGGTCTAGCCATTTCTTACAACGCTATCCAGCTCTTAAGACAAAATTAGGCCGCAGGACTAACTAGGAGCGTATTAATGCTGTAACTCCAGACAATATTAAGAGGTTATTCAGCCTCTATAAGACTATAAGCTGGATCCCCCCTGAACAGAGATATAATGCCAATAAGGGTGATATTATGGAGGGCCAGGGTATCAATAGTCTTGTTATAGGCTCTGCACAAGATAAACCTAATACAGTACCTGTTAAGACTATTGATACTCGGACCTGGACCTCTATTATTAAGTGTATCTCTGCTACTGGAGTTGCTCTTGATCCCCTGGTTATTTTTAAGGCTCAAAGTATTCAAGAGCAATAGTTCAAGAGGGAATTTCTGGCTCAACACCCTAGCTGGTATATCACCTTCTCTGAGAATGGATAGACAAGCAATGATATTGCTGTGGAGTGGCTAGAGAAGGTATTTATACCTCAGACACAGCCTAATGATCAAGCTGATGCTCGATTACTTATTGTTAATAGTCATGGAAGTCATACTGCAGATAAATTTATGATAATCTGCTATCAGAACAACATTTTTCTCCTCTTTCTGCCAGCTCATATATCCCATGTTCTCCAGCCCTTAGATCTCGGTTGTTTTTCAAGTCTAAAGACTGCTTATCGAAGGTTAATCAATGAGCATACTGCTCTAACTGATACTACTAAGGTTAGGAAGGCTAGATTTCTGGAATTTTATATAAGAGCTCGAGAAATAGGTCTCCGAAAGAAGAATATTGAATCTGGATAGAAGGTAACTAGGCTATATCTATTGGATATAGCTAAACCACTTAATTCTCAATAGGTAGTGGTATCAAAACCCTTGATGAGACCATCATCTATTCCCTCAGATATCTCAACACCAAAACGTGGTAGTGATATCAAGAAGCTACTCATTCAAAAGAGTAGCTCTCCTACTTCACGACTATCAATTCGAAAATCAGCTACAGTACTTGACAGGGCTACAATCAAGCTTATTATGAAGGAGCAGGAAATTAAGTGTCTGCAGGCACAGCTTGACCAAGTAAAACCAGCAAAACAACACAAAGTGGCTTAGGATCTAAATGAGCGCTTTATAAACCTTGCCTAGGTACTTGCACAAGCTAATAGAGAGCCTAAGTAATCAACTTAAGTAATAGTGCAGCAGCCAGAGAGCAGCTCAGAGTTAGATGAGGAGCAGGTAAATGTCCGACAATCAACGCGTCAGCGGCGGCCAATAAAGCACTATTTGGAGCGATATTCAAGTTTAGATGAGAATAGTGATTAAAGCGCTTCTAATGATATAATTCTCATACTAATCGTATTGTAATTGTTGAAGTTGCAGCAAAATTAAGCTGCTGGAGGGGGGGTCCGGCGGGGAATTTTAGAGGTGTCGGAAACCAGGGGGTGTCGGAAACCTGGGTGTCCGACTTATAGACCGGGGAAAGAAGGGCAGAAACCCGATGTCCTATCAAGACGTGAACAAGACCTACCGGTGTCTATTGATGATGAACGGCTCCAGCTATGGATGGCAAGACTGATACCTGAAGGGATGATCCAAGCGAACACAATGAGGTTAAGGCCCAGGACAGAGGAGCAGCGGAAGCCCGGGGAAGGAAGACCCGTGACAACAGAGGCAGGGGTAGGGACATCTATGATCAAGATCAATAATCCATCTATAGTCGAAATTGATGACTCACCTATAATCCCGATTGTAGATATCCTGGGGGTAGACCTTACCCTGACAACAGATACTCTACAGTAGCTGTGGTAAGAGGGTGAAAGTGTAGACCCGGATTTCAAGAAGCTGAGGGGGGCTATATAAGGACAGAAGCGGATATTCCTAGACACCCTCCAGGAGCAGGTAAAGGTCTCTATCGCTGACTGTAAGCTAGCCCACAACAGTATATTATACTTCCAGGATCGACAATAGGTACCAAACCACGAGCCCCTGAGGATAGCCCTGATCTAAAGAACCTATAACTCAGTACTCACCGGATACCCCGGGAAGAACAGGATAACAGCGATTATAAGGAGGCAGTTCTTCTGGCCAAGGATAGAAGTAGATATCCAACACTTCGTCAGGAACTGCGATATCTATGGCTATAGCAAAGTTTGGAGAGATCAGAAACAAGGCCTACTGAGACCCCTCCTAATACCCCTATAACAGTGGAAAGAGATCACCATTGACTTCATTGGGCCCTTACTAGAAAGCTAAGGAAACAAAGATATTATGGTTATAACTGACTACTTAGGGAAAGGAGTCACCCTCAAGCCCTGTTAGAGCCTAGACACTGATTATATAGCCAGACTATTTATTAATGTACACTACTGATTTCATGGCCCGCCGACAGTAATCATGTTAGACAGAGGGCCCTAGTTTGTAAGCACTCTATAGAAATATATCTGTAAGTTATTAGGAATCAAACAATAACTATTAATAGCTTACTACCTAGAAATAGATAGGTAGACTAAATAAAAGAACACAGAGGTAGAAGTCTTGCTCTGATAATAGATTAATTTCAAGCAGGATAACTAGGCAGAGATACTTCCTATAGTCTAACTAGAGCTTAACAACAGGGATTTATCTTCAATAGGTGTGTCACTATTCTTCTTGGTATATAGACACCACCTAGAACTATTCCGATTATTCAATGAATTAGGGGTCCCCTAAGGCTAGGTTATAATACCTATATAGAAGGGAGATACTATTATCGCCAAGATTCAAGAGATAATCTAATAGGTATAAACAGCAATAGTAAGTGCCTAACAAGAACAGGAACAACAGGTAGATAAACATCGGAATCTGTCGCCTATATACTGGGTAGGCGATAAGGTATAGCTTAACCTCTATAATATCAAGATAACTTACCTAAGCAAGAAACTGAGCTTAAGGTCAGGTAAATATATAGTTACTGAAGTTATTGGCCTACATAGCTACCGACTAGATATACCCGGCGAAATTCACGATATCTTTAATGTTGACCTACTTCAACCTGTAGTATCTAATCCCTTCCTAAGTCAACAATGAGTTAACTCTTAACCAGAACTAATCCTAGTTAATAGGGAGGAGGAATATATAGTTAAGAGTATCCTGGATGAATATACTACCTCAACCAGAGGTAGAGGAGCACCATAGCTCCAATACCTAGTGAAGTAGGTTGGGTATACAGAACCTGACTAGTAACCAGCAGAAAATATAGAGGAAACAGAGGTACTGGAGGTATACCTATACCAATGAAGGCAGGAAGGGGGGAGGTAATATCAAGGGCTACGCCCTGAAGAGTCTTAGTGGTCGCTGACGACAATCTGAATAGTGTGGGAGATATACAATAAGTACTAACCCTAAGACAGTAATAGCAAACTTACTGCTTTAGGCGCTGATCTCCCGGAACCGCTGTCCTGGAAGGCGAACACTGACGGACTAATCACTGACCAGCAAGAAACAGGACTTCCTAGCTATTCGCACCACAGACAGGGCAGAGGGAAGTCTCCGCACTATTGACAGGGCAGAGGGAAGTCTTCGCACTATCGATAGGGCAGAGGGAAGTCTTCGCACTATTGACGGGGCAGAGGGAAGTCTTCGCACTATCAACGGGGTAGAGGGAAGTCTTCGCACTATCGACAGGGCAGAGGGATACAATCCCGATCGTAGATATCCCCCCTATAGCCCTCATAGACTACTGACAGGGAAGGTCCTACTAACACTAATACAGTAGTTGGCTGAGTACAGAAGGGAGTGTATTAGGACTGAAGGAAATTACTAACAGAGAAAAGGGGGTAGATAGGAGAATATATAAGGCTGCTCCTTGCCTGTAGAGAAGGGGTTCTTCATCGAAACCTCCCTGTACATAGCGCCCCTGTTGATAGCGTATCAATCCTATCACAAGCCCTTACATTATTAGCTACTTAGCGCAGACCTAAATATATAGTTAGATATTACTGGACTCTGGTACTATATCTGAGCTCTTAAGAAGATATACCTATAGATTAAGCCAGAATTTATATAGTTACTACTCTAGTAGGGGAGATATATAATTGTCCCGGATAGCTCGGTACTGGTGGCCAACCATAGTATTGTAATCAGATATCATCTGCTACCCTAGTACTATGGTAGGCAGCGGTATCTAAGATATTTGAACTACTGATGATTACAGAGCTAGCTAATAAAAAAGGTAGATATCTACCGGATAATCTATGCTAGCCCTGAGGGCTGCATAGTTTACTACCCGGTTGTATAGGTAGTAATCTTCTGTAACTTACTGAGGTATTATATAGAATCAAAAGATAAATTAGTAGTATAGGAAAGCTCTGTAGGTAACAGGGGAGAAGGAGCTATATAGAAAGTAGCTATAGGAAGCAGGAGAGTACAGAGATCAAGAGGGATAGCTGTTATACCTGGAACACCAGTAGGCCGAGGGAGCCCCAAATCCCTCTAAAAAGATAGGGAATCTTGTAATCTACTGCAAGATTCAGGTGTTCCAATATATATATATATATTATTAAATCTATTCATGACATTGCCTTCCCTCCCCCTAGGCTTTGTCCCCGAAGCCTATGGATATCAGAGCTCTAGAGGTCTTAGCTAAAAGCGCCACCTAAGGCAAGCCTAACCTTATATACTTTTGGGTTCAAGCGGCCAAGTCTAACTTGCTAAAGTCCTTAACTTACCTAGCCCTCAACTTCTTAGTTCTCTTAGTGTACTATATAAAAATATACTCTACCTAAAAACAGTAAAACTACTACTAGCCGAACTCAAACCTAGCTAGCACCCCTGTAGCCACTATTTTCCAAAGGACTATTACTTCAAGTTTAATACCCTAAGGGTATACCTTACAAGGTCCTAAGTATACCTCTATAGATTACAAGATTTTGTTATACCTGGAACACTAGTAGGCCGAGGGAGCCCTAAATCCCTCTAAAAAGATGGGGAATCTTGTAATCTACTGTAAGATTCAGGTGTTCCAATATATATGTGTATGTCATTGAATCTATTCATGATAATAGCAGAGGAAAGATAGGGATACCGCTAATACAATATAAACAGCTGTTATCTATATCATTATGCTGCAGGGCCAGGATCCAGATCTATCTATGTATATAAATCAGTAAGCAGCCGCCGGGAATCTATATATACTGAAGCACCAGGCTATAATAGCAGCATAATCATATTATCAGTACCTGCTTATAGGTCTAGCTATCAATAGTACTGTGCTCTGACTTGCTGCAGGAAAGTTTCAAACTATCTAGGTACCCTGGGGTTACTACTACCGGGGGAGAAGAATTACAAGCTAGAAGGCGCCTCTACAAGGTTTATTATATCAATGATATACTGACACCACTACACTATCACTGTGTAACAGGACTCCCAAACCAGGAGACCTACAACAGCTGTCGCAGGAACCGCGATACGACAAGTATCGCAGATCTCCCCGCTACAGGGTTACGGCGCAGACCCAAGTCGGAAGCAAGACTGTGATACATGTGAGAAGCACAAGCAACCCTCGGTACAGGCCTAACATCATAGTTTTTTTCCGCCAAGCCCTGAGAGCCCAGGGGTCCCCTGGGCTCAAATAGGCAAACTGCCGTACTTTGACATGCTGGGCTTGCACAGCATGTCTGACTTGCTGTGGGCTCATATAGCAAGTCTAATTTACTTCAGGTTATTATAGAAAATACTTCTAAAAATAGAATTATTTTAATACTTAATTATATCTTTAGCTTTAACTCACTCTATATAGAGCTTATACTAGTACACTAGAATCTATAGATAGTAATTTTAGCTAAAAATTTTATTTTTTATATTTATATTTTAAAAAAGTGGATAACGTAATTCACGGGCTAGTGGATCACACGGGCTAGTGGATCACAGACCCACCACCACCCCCCCTCCTGCTTGCTAAACTCGCCACAACGACACGATATCTCATCTAATTTGCTGTTAAATAGTTTGGTTTCGTACTTAACATGTCCTAGAGTTGTGTCCTGCTATACCACAGAGCCTGCAATGCCGCTGAGCGCCTACAACACGAACGACAATGGTATCCTTATCCTCCTTATTACTCCCCTCTACCTGCTCTTGATGTATATCGCTCGCACTAAGGAGCTTGCTGTCCTTGATATACTTCCTGCTAGTAGTCCGCTTCCTCTTCTTCACTTTAAGGAGCGCTTCTAGTTCAGTTATACACTCCTGGGCAAGCTGATATGTATAAATAGCGTGCTCCGCAGCCTTGGCCATCTGTACAGCAGCCAGGTTCGTTGGACTAGGCGTCAAAATAGTCTTCCTCTTAAGTGATTTCTTTAATATACAAGTATACTTCTGAACCTGCTTGACTATCTGTGGTGTTTCTGGATTCTAACCTTGCTCCAGCTCCTGGCTCGACGGAAGGAGAGGAGGAGGTGTCGGAGTATATGGTACTGGATTCAATTGATTAAGCACAATACTTGGTTCAAATGATACTAAGCCAGTCGCTCGAAAGCCTGCTATTATGTTCTGCTTAGTGATCGCCTCTGAGTAAGCTATAATATATAGACGGAGGAAATCACTCTTATCTATATAGTGTTGATTCAGCTGTATAAGCTCCTCAACTTATTGTCTATAAGCTCGCTTAAGTGGTGAGAAGTATACTATGTTAAGTGGCTGAAGTAAGTGGGAAGCGTGCGGCGGCATAAAGAGTGTGATGATATTATGCTTTATACAATGCTCGTCAAAGTCAGGTGTATTATAGCTGTGGTGGCTGTTGAGGATAAGCAGTCAATATCTGCCTCACCTTGAGTGTCTAGTAGCTGGCTCAAATACCTCTTGGAGCCACCATAGCCCTATCTCGTTATTCGTCTATCCAGTCTCACTAACAGCAATCTTCCAGCTAGAGTGTGTATCGTCTTGAAGCTTTTGAAACTACTGCTCCTGGTAGACTTTCCCTGTAAAGATAATCAAGGGATCCAGTGCTCTGCTATCTATAGTAATTATCTTGATGACTATTGTCTAGGTGCGATTCCCAGGTTGAGTAACGGTAGGCTTAACTTGTCTCTCTGTCCTAGTCACTACCCTTGCTGTAGAGATGACTCCTATCTAGAAGCTAGTCTTGTCGAAGTTCTATATATCCTTGTCTACCACACCATATTTAGTGACGATATTTCGCACCAAAGTAAACCACTTCTGAATGATTTCTAGATCTTCACAGAGAGCCCTCTGATAGTCCTTCTTCCTGAAATAGCCAGAGCGTAAATCAGTGCGTCGATTAATGAGTTGTGTAGTCTAATTAATACTAATAGTGGGCGCTATCATGGAGGTGCTGTGTACACGCTCTGCAAGCAGTATATTTGCTTTTCTGCGGATATCGCTTACCCTAGGCGTGTATCCACGCGAGTCCATGTCCAGTATCTATTTTACTAAGATATCTTCCTCTTGTTGAGTAAGTTTGCGAGTTGCTGCAGGTATACTGTGCTGGGGAGTGACTCTATTAAGTCGACGCCTTAGCGTCGTGTATGGCACATTGTATACGCGCGCTGCTTCCCTAATATTGTTAGATTTAACGTCCTATAGGGCCTTAATAGCTAATTAAAGTCTTCCTTCTTGTTGGACCTGAAGAGAACTCATGGTGGTAGAGATAATCGATAGTAAACATAGTGTCGATGGGTTGTGGTGGGTCTGTGATCCACTAGCCCGTGTGATCCACTAGCCCGTGAATTACGTTATCTATAAAACTATAGAGATCCCGAGTTTAGTGAATTTAGTACTAACTTTAAAAACTTTAAATCTATTTTTAGTAATATAGTTATATAGCTATATAATTACTATATAACTATATTACTAAAAATAGATTTTCCCTGGGCTCCCTGGGCTCCCTGAGCTCCCTGGGCTCTTATAGTATCCTTAAATGCTGTAGGCTCTCTAGGTTCTCTAGGTCCTATAAGCTCTCTAGGCTATTATAGCATCCCTAATATCCCCTGGGCTACGGGAAAAAATGATGATGAAGGGACCAGCAAATAGGAACCACAGGAAAAGACAATGGCTCAGGATATGGCTGGGGATATAGCCAGAAGAGGCTGGGGAAGAATCCAGCCCCCCCAGGATGTATACCATTGAAGGGTATATAGAGAGGATGAAGAGACCTCCTTCCAGAGGACTCTTCATAGTCTGGTAGCCAGTCTCAAGGACTATACACTGTATTAGTATCTTGTTGTGTTCCCCTGTTGTCTATCTAATCGTCCCACCTGTACAGTGGCCGCACAATACTGTTGTTCGCCAGACATCAGGCCTAGAACATCTCAACAGCCCTCCTATACTTACGCAGCATAGGGATACTATTATAATTATCAGACTATCCTATTAGGACCGCTGTTGAACTGAACTATATACAACCCACCACAGTATCGAAACCATGTCATAGATAGAGGACCAATCTTCTATTACTAGACCATCCTAAACGCCAGCTACCCTGAGGCCCGGAATCACTTCTTCCAATTTACTACCTTTCGATATCCAGTGCCTCGCTACCTACATAAATCGGTAACTATAAGCTTACTAGCTCTCAGGAGCGACCCTCTCCGTGGACCCAGTAGAATTCCGGAAGGCCCTTAAGGAACGAAGACTTACCTTCGAAGTACTAGGATTTAATAGTAACTCACTACCCAGCTCCTGAGCACCTACTCTACCTTAAACTAATCTTCTATCTACCGGAACTATAACTAACATAATGTATCCTATTGCTAGACTACTGACAGTGAGCTATACATACTTTACCCTATCCTCGTAACTATTTAGCAGCTACAAAAACGACTATGAATCTAACTCAGACTACCTAATACCCCTCCTAGAACAAAAAGGCCTTAAGTTTAACCCCTTAGATATTCCTAAGTTAAAGATTAACTCTACTCTACCTGAGTTCAATAATTAGCTGTTTTGTCTACAATCTGTATTTATTAGTGACCCAACAAAGTATATAACTAGTCAGTACAAGATCATCTTTGTAGAAATAACTATAGATGAATCGCTATAAATATCATACACTAGTATCTCATAAGTATTCCCTATAATCAGCACCTACTGATAAAAATTCATATATTAGACCTGTGATACAGTACTCTGCGGTGATACTAGTTAACAATAGCTAGTAGAAGAGTTCACTAAGGCTCAATAATATATCAATGAGGACCTAAATAAGTTCTACCTCTAATTACTAAACCTTAGCCTATAATCACACCGGACTCTAGAAATAGATGATCTATAGATAAGACTCTTACCCCTACTATACTTATTAGTTAACTAGCAAGACTAGAACTATATAAATATTCAAGAATTAGTAGGGTATATAGGTTATCTATAGTATACAATGATACCTGAAGATATTAAACACGAAATATATTTATACTAGGATAACCTAGTATATATAAGAAGTATACAAAACACTAATTCTCTAAAGCTAAGACCTACTTAACCTAATTCCCTAAGAAACCCCTGTATATCATAGAATAACCCTATAAGTTAACTACCCTGGATTACTACTGAAGAATGATAGTGTTGTATTAACACTAACGCTTACCTAGGATATAGAAAGATAGGATACTATATAAGAGAATATCTAGATAGCTCTGACCCAAAACCTACTATGATAAGCCAGGATACTACTAGTACTACTAAATCACAAGTATTCTGTATATATAGCAACACTAAGAGGCCCTATACCCAAGTATAAGCAGTATAAGTAGATGATAGTACTGATGATGACTAAACAGAAGAACTAGGTAACTCCTCTGAAGACACTGACACCGAGCTACCCAGCAAATAACAAAAAAACAACTAGGACTCCCTATACTAGTCTTGACAGGATAAGAGTCTTCTTATAAGACTAGTTACTCCAGGATAGAGGACACTATAACTACTTAGGCAGAAGTTACACCCCTATTATAGTGGACTCGCCGGAGATATATACCTATTAGTATAGATATATACTTGATGGTTGATATTGTTTCTCTCTTATTTGTGAAGTCACTAGGCCTTGAGCCCTGTATAAAACCAAAACACTACTATACCGCACTGAAATTAATAGGAATAGAGGAAAGCTATCTAGAAACCTATGGATTCTATTATCTATAGCTAACACTTACTGACCGCTATAACCACACTATATATATAAAATACCTATTTCTTGTAGTTGAAAGAGCAGTATAAGACACTCAGATCCTCTTAGGAAGACCAGTACTAAAAGATCTCTATATCTATATTTATAACGGTGATGATAATTAGGAATTCAAACACAAGCTGAAGGTAACTATTATCTCTGCTGTATAATTTACTAAAGAAATCAGCTACCCTAGAGCACAGATAATACAGGTAAGACTTTATTACAATCTCTATAACAATGTTATAGATAACTCCTTAGAAATGATAAACCATCAATCCCCACTACAGCGAATAGACCTCGCTGGTATACCACAGTATCTTCGAAAGCGATTCTATAGCTTCTTTGACCTAGAAAAGGCTACAAAACCCCCCCTGTACAAGCTAACAGATCATGCTATAGAGCTTAAACTAGGCACTGAACCCCCCTAGATATATATTTACAATATATTATCTGCGGAACTAAAGGTACTACAGGAATACCTAGCAGAAGCTCTTAGAAATAGTTAGATATAGGAATTAAATAGCCCTGCAGGAGCACTAATCCTGTTCATACCTCATAAGAGCGGCGAGTTATAACTCTGTGTGGACTATAGGAAGCTAAATAATATCATCATTAAGAATTGGTACCCCTTACCCCTCATCAATGAGCTCCTAGACCGCCTGGATAGATCTAAGGTATTCTCTAAGATCAACCTCTACAACACATACCACAGGATCTGGATCCGGGAAGGTAACGAATGGAAGACAGTATTTCACACATAATATGGGTACTATAAGTGGCTTATACTACTATTTAGGCTTATAAACACTCTAGTCTCCTTCTAGTCCTATATCTAGCAGGCACTATAAGGCTACCTAGATAACTTCTGTATCGTCTACCTAGACAATATCCTGGTCTATTCTAGGTGTCATGAATGATGACAAGACGCCTACTTCCCGACGTCATGCCGACAACCCCGACGTCATGCCGACAACGGATCGAT
>QQXO01000042.1:0-111159 GCA_003709845.1 Chaetothyriales sp. CBS 134916
ATCTAGTGTGGACTAGTGGAATTGTGGGGCTCGCTGCCCGGGGAGCGCTGTGATTGGTCAGAAATGAGTAACGGATTCGGGATCGGATTGCGGCGGCGATCAACGGTTGACGACAGCGGTTGGGGTCGATTTGGTCGTCTATCTGACCGTCGATTTGATCGAATCGAGAGTGATAAGAAGAAATGATCGTTTGAAAGAGCGATAGTAATTGCTTATAACGGGAAGGCTTGGCGGTCTTGGCGGCTGCAGATCACGTGTGATCACGTGAAATTATCTTGTGTTGTTGACACTTATATACACTAAACTAGTGAGTATTTCGCCCCCAAAGAACTTACACTTCTGCCTTACTCTAATGGCACTACATCTTCTGCTAAACATCAACAGATTGAGCAAATTGTTGCCTACGACGGGACTGCTGCCTGCGATCAACAAGATGTCGATTGAGACGGCGAGAATAGTTCGAGGATAGGACCGATAATAAGCGAATCTGATTGGCCGTTGCTGAGATACTAGCGGCTTGGAGCGAAGGAGTGATATGATTGGCTCTTGATATTAAGTGTTCGAGTTGGAATCGTGGGCGACGCGCGCGGCGGTCGGCGACGGCAGCTGACATCAGATTTGGTCTTCAATCTAGCCGTCGATATGGTCGTCGATTCGAGAGTTTCGAGAGTGATAGAAAGAATGACCGTTTGATATATCGACAGAAATTGCTTATAAGGAACGGTCTTGGCGGTCTTGGCCCCCCCTGATCACGTGTCGTTCGTATCTTCAGTCACGGTCGACATTAAAGTCACCTGCGTCATATGTATTCTGACCACCTTACCAAAGACTGATCAGCAACAATGCAAGGCAATGCCGCTACAACTGTTGGCCACGCCGAGATCGAACATTCAATTGAAGTCCTCTTTCATAGGTATATACAGCCTTGTGGAGCTCATCCCTCGACGGAGAATCAGAGCAATTCCACTACTTTTTTGGCCCCCTACCACTGCGTCTAATACATCCCCTATATGGTGCCGAGTCTATTCACGAGTTTACGGAGGTGAAGAGGCGCCTCCTCTCAAATGATGCGCTTACATAAGAGGCGACTTCTGCCCATACCGCTGGCTATGTCAAGACTTTGATCAAGCTCATAGCCGCTACTGCCGCAAGAGCTCCTAAGAGCAGCATCTCCACTCCGCCCTTGACACACTTTCTCATTAGACCTGGCCTTAGTTGGAGCTTTCGTTGTTTTTCCGGGAGATCGATCATATCGCCATATCGCGTTCCAATTTGACTTAGGTTCTGTCCATTCTGCTGAAGTAGCCAAGTCTTGGCAGCTCCGAAAACGAACAAGGCGATAATCATAACACTCACACTCCACACGAATGCCAGTTGCACAGTGCTGACAAGCGCATACGGCAGGAGTGGAAATAAGCCGCCAAGGAAGTATCCTAGAGCAATGGTAAAGGCCGAAATTATAGCACGATCTTTCGAGCTATCAGATGGGCCATCTTCATAGCAGAATCGCATCAGAAATCCAGTCTGAAGATTCTCCGGTAATGAAGTGATATGCGAGGCTAACTGCTCAGCGAGGCGAGGAGGAATGTCGTACTCGTCAAAGGCATTGTGAATGAGAGTAGTTACGAGAGCTTGATTGGCCTGCACTAGAGATGATGTAGCGCATAGAGTTGAGTCGTGCGCATCACTGCAAAGAGACGTTAGTATGAAGATATCTCATCCACCAAATGGAATATATTGTCCCTTGTGCGCGGGAGATAGTAACTTTCCGGACCTTCAGCCTGGTGGTTCTGGTGAATCGAAATTAGAGATTTGACTCACGCTTCGCCCCGACCAGCAATATATCCTCCCAGTCCCATGCTAATGGCTCCCGCAATCAGCTCAGCTATGCCCGCATATAATACAACACGAGCGTCGCCCAATGTGCTTAGCCCAGCAGTAAGGGCAAATGGTACTGTTAACCCATCCGCAAGACCGATGGTTGCATCCGATACGGTTCGTGAGCCGACCAATATCGCGGCCGTAGTGCCACCAGCGAACACCATATTGACGTCTGGGCTTTCAAGCTTCTGTGGAAAGAAACTGAACCTCTCAGAACCGATATCACCTGGTGAAACACAGCTGGAGCTTTCAAGGACAGTTGATGGCCGGGGACATTAACATCTGAATGGCAAACATAAGTAGCCTGAAAAACCCGAGATTTTTAGTTCAAGTGTCAGCAGGAGTGTAGTGGGGTCGCAGCTTCTGCGGTAGCTTTTGGACGATAGCTCGCTCGTTTGTCCAGTCCATCTGTAACGCCGTCAGAGCTAGGAGGACGGTAGTACTGTATTGAATCGTTTCCTCTCTCAGCAAAGATCACCATCCGTACAATGATTCTTGTAACATGGTACACAAGAACTACCGAATCACACAGCGCCGATATCCACTCTTTTTAAGCTTCGACCGGGGTGTCCGGCCTATCAAACTTAGGACAATACTGCTGATGCTGCAATTGCGCAATGCAGCTTGCTTGCTTGTGTAGACCTCCGAAGCATGTGCACAAACCGAGCCTCGTCCTTGGTCACCTAATTTGTACGTGTTAGCGCAGGCAAGGCTAGGTTACACAAGCTTATTGCTTTTATCCTCCTAATTATGCCAAGAAACTAGTCACAAAATCGGATAGAACTTACTGAATGATCGCATTATTCGTCATCCCAGATGCTGTCTGGTGGTCGCTGGCCCCTCTCAATTCCTACCCTGGTACATACAGCCGCTTGTTGTTCCATCGCCTCTACCCACCCTTCTTTCTGGCTATGAATCTGCTCGGCAATCTCGTCTACTCCAACAGCTAGTATCATACCCATTCCCGCTTCTGCATGCCATGCATTATGACAATGGAATAACCACAAGCCTGCATTATCAAGGACAGCCCTTAGATGAATCCAACCATAAGACTGCACTACAGCTGTGTCTCGTCGTAGAGGGTTCGACAGATCAAGTTCTGATGCCTCATCTTTGGCATCTTCCGTCGCAAGGTTGAGAATGGACCGTGGTGGGTAGCCTTTGCCCTGCCCGAGGACGAAGAATTTGTGGCCATGCAAATGGAGCGGATGAGATCCGTCGTCGAAGTTCACAAAGATGAAATCCACGACTTTGTTGGTATTGGGAGTTTGTAACACAAGTTCTCTCGACGGTTCATAGGCTTTGGTATTGACTCCGATGTTATCCTTCAATGCTGGAAAAGGTTGCGGTCCGAATATCGTTGGAAGAATGAGAGGAGGCCGTTCCAATATATTGAACGAGGTATTCAATGCCTCCATACCGGATATCATGCGATGCAAAGTCGGGGAGCTCATGTCTAGGCGGAGCGAACTGCTATTAAAGAAGCCCCGTGATAGCCGGTGAGGGCCGATTTCAAAGTTAGTGCGGATGTAGAAGGATGCATCTGGCTTCGGTGGCGCAATTACCTGTTTCACAGGACGAAAGGATTCTAGTTTGATGTCGCTACACTCTCCAGGTGGGGGTGAAGAGGGGGCTTTAGTATCGGGCAGAGAACTGGACGAGTTGGTAGAAGGCCGGTAATGTACAATACCGCGAACTTCGGTCTGCAGACCTGGAACAGTGCTTGCAAAACAGTGGGTATTCATTCCCGCACGTAGCCAAAACGAATCCGCGTCAGTTTGATTGGCGGACAAGATGACGCTATAGCGTTGGGCCGGGTTGATAACAAGTAAATCTGATTGTGTTGGAAATACATCGGTGCCGTCAACTTCGGTAATGGCAAACTTGTGGCTGTCGATCTGTATATTGAATGTGGCGAATACACCAACATTAACAAATCGAAACCTGTGATTTTCTCCTGCCGTAAGCTCAAATGCTGGAACTTTGGGTTTGCAGATTCGGTTCGAGAGTCCTGAGCAATCCTGGAAGCTGTGTCCATTTATAAGGGCACCATCGGGAATGGGCTCAGCGTTCTCATTGTCAGGCTCCAAGTATTCGATCAACAATTGAGCGGAAAGGTTGTTGTAGAAGTCCTGGACCATGACAATGCGATCGCTGGCGTACGGGATCTTTTGAAGTGAGGATTCCTCTTGGGAATGGATGACCAAGGGTCCGTAGAGCCCATCTGCGGTTTGGACCGCAAGGTGAGCATGATACCAGTAAGTACCAGCTTGTCCATCGATCTTGAATTCGTATGTGAAGCTAGATCCAGAGGCGATAGGACACTGAGTGATCCCAGCCGTGCCATCGAACCAATTGCTGCCTTTCTGGTAAATTCCATGCCAATGAATCGAGGTGGAATTGGATGCTTGGTTATCGACGTGAACAACCAGCGTATCGCCATCGTTTGCCTCAATCATGGGTCCCGGAAATCGACCGTTAATCAAAATCATTTTCCGGACCGTACCACCTAGCTCATATGATTCACAAGTTATTGTCCAATAATATTCACGTCGCTGTGGGGTTGCATTGAACTGCCATTTCGGGTCCAGAATGTAGTCGTTTTGCCTTGAAGGAGGGGCGACCGTGCTTCCACCTAGAATATCGGCGATCTGAATTATGACGAGGACTCCCATCGAGACTACAAATAGGGCACTTCCAATTGCCTGCAAAACGCGGTAACCCAGAGACTTGGTCCTTGGCTGGACGCCAAGATAGCCTTTCGCCTTATCCTTATCTTGACCTTGTTCGACATTGTGGAGGAAAGGTGTTGAGTCTGTTTCACAGTCGGGATCAGACATAAGGGATGCTATGATGCGCATGAGCAGGCCTTTGGAAAGGGCTCCAAGCTTTGAAGACAGAACCTGGAATCATCTGAGAGTTGGCTTCACCGGTTCGGGAAAGAAATTTGGCAAGCTCGATAGCCGCGGCATAAGCGGAGACACATATCCAAAGACTTCTTGCTACGTTAATTAATTAAATGTAACATCAATGAGAACATGGTAGGATGTTAGCAAATGAAAGAGCAGAAGCGTAAAACGTGTAGATACCCGAAGGACTGAATCAAGCTTTCTTAGCAAATTTAAGCGTCAATCTACTGTTCGGCTTGTTCGGCGAACTTCCCTTTGTACACGGGATCTGGCCTAACTTTCTCAACTTCCTACGAGCGCGGCGTAATCCTCATTACTGTATAATTTTAACGAGACCGCGGCCAGTTTACTATAATTGCCCACATGCACTCGATATATTCCTCTCCTTCCCTATTCGTCTTCAAACTAATAAGTCAGTACTGGGCTAGCACGACTCTGTCTTCAATAGCTCCTTTGTTCTCCTTCAGCTAGACTCAGACAACCTCTATTGTTGCCTATCATGATTCCTCAAAAGTTCACATTGCCTTTGATGCTGCTTACAAGAACCGTTCTTGCCAGAGCAAAATGTTCTAGCATCGACTGGGTCAATCAGTACACTGCTACTGATGCTTCTGATGTCTATGCAGCTCAAGCTACTGCCGAGAGCTCCAGTCCCACGAGCAAGGTGCCCGGAAAAGCCTTTGACCGTTTCGTTATCATCTATCTCGAGAATACCGACTATACTATGGCTGTCGCAGACCCCAACTTGGAATACCTGGCCTCAAAAGGCATCAAGTTGAGCAACTACTTCGGTGTCACGCACCCTTCACAACCCAATTACGTTGCTTCCGTTTCCGGTGACAACTACGGCATGGAGTAAGTAGTGGATGCTGTTTCTGCTAGACAAAGGACTGACTTGGCTGGTAGTAACGATGATTTCCATCAGATTCCTGCCAACGTCTCATCTGTCATCGACTTGCTCGAAGACAAAGGCATAAGCTGGGGTGAATACGAAGAGGATATGCCCTTCGCCGGATTTGAGGGTAAAGCTTGGGTAAACCAGGAGACACAAGCGAACGACTATGTCCGCAAGCACAACCCGGAAAGTCAGTATTCCGGGCGCCCTGGTTATGTGGCATTTCTACTTTTAGTATTCGGCTAACTCAATATCCGAATAGTCAGCCACAATTCCGTGGCCCAATCCGAGCAACGCCTCTCTCAGACCAAGAACTTGACCGATTTCTACAAAGATCTCGCGGCCGACAAGCTACCTCAATGGATGTTTATCACACCAAACATGACATCCGATGGCCACGACACCTCTGTCACCGTTGCTGGCGCCTGGACCCGTTCCTTTATTGAACCACTTCTGAGTGACAAGAACTTTTTGCAGAACACCCTTGTTTTGATCACCTTCGATGAAAGCCACACATATACCATCCAGAACCGTATATTGGGCATTCTCCTTGGTGATGCCGTCCCAGAGGAACTTGTGGGAACTACAGATTCTAACTTCTACTCCCATTACTCCGATATTGCGACCGTAGAAGCGAACTGGGGGCTTCATACTCTTGGACGTTGGGACGTGGGAGCCAATGTCTTCAGTTTCGTTGGATCCAAAACAGGCGACCAAATCCGCCCGTGGACTGCTATTACAGAACTCGGCTCTTCGATCTATCTGAACGCCTCGTTCAACGGGGCATTCTCGGATGATTACTCACCCCCCGCCCCTATCCCTGCTCCCAATGTGAGCTTGGTCCATAATGGCCGAACTGTTCTCCCCCAGATCATCGATAAATGGTCCAAATCTTCCATTGGCACATATTACTCGGATACGGTTGAGATTCCAGATGGTAATAGACCACCCCCAAACTGGTATTAGACCGATGGGCAACCATTGTTATTTCTGTCTCGCAGCACATTACCAAACTGAAGTTGAGACAAGTTGGATAATGTAACTAGCAAAGTTCTAGATAGCGTTCTGAGTGGACTAGATAATCAGAAGATCGATCAGATCGAAATCTTCGTACATACTGTAGATTGGTCAGATTGGCCAAAATGATAGCTTAGATTAAACAGACCGCCGCAAATACTCTAATATCTGGCTCTCGAGTTATATTTCGGAGGATCTAAAGCGTGTTGATTGTTCGAGAGGGGGTCCGCGACGCTTTTTAGCATCACCACAATGCTCCCCATGAATCCCGAGGGCACCTTCCTCTAATTCTACCGGGAGCTCCTGAGTATTGATCCCAACCCAATTCTCATGTATTGGCGAGCGTCTCCCCACTATCGCAGAACAGACTGGCAATTCAGCACATCCCATCTCCTTCCTTTCTGTTGAAGGCCTATCTCGTATCACAGTCAAAGGGAAACAGAATATACAAGAGGGACTTATCAACAAGGGACAATCCAGTACAAATGCCGCCCTTAGATTGGCCAACACGGAGTCTGTCTCGTGGAGATGATTGAAAATACTGTAAACATTAAATAATTCACCATCGAGTCGGCCACACCAACGAGTGGGCCACTTCGCTATTATCCTTCTCTTATGGACGTGATTTAGCCTTCTTTTATGGCTTTAAGGAACAATTGGACTCTCCCTTCTTCTTGTTGAACGCATTTAGGATGTATGGTGGTGGAGAAAAAAAGTGTCGAAGTTGGTGGTTTGATGAAGTGGCCCATTCGATGGTGATCTACATTATTTAGTGACTTCAATACTCATGAGTCAGGATGTCGAAATTTTCGCACGTGACATGACTCTCAATGTGCCATCGCACTGTTACATCTCTTCAGCTCTTCGAAGCGCTTGATAAGCTTTGTCAAGCTCTCTTGATTAGCAAATACCCCATCCACTACGAGAATGGGTACTTTGGTGTTTCGCCCGCTAAGGATGTCAAACAGATAGAGCCTAGAGCCCAGAGCTTAATCCACTGCCTGTCACGCAATTTTTGACTATCCGCTCGTCACTAACGCACGCGGCGGCTTTTGTATCAGTTTGTTCTGCAGACTTGACTTTTCTTCCGTCTCGTATCGGATCGGTCGAGAGCCACCGGGGAGAACATGGAAGTATCTAAGGATGACCATGTCGTCGTCGAAGCTCACTCCCCAGCTGTCACTCAAGTCGAAGCAGGCCCCTCCCGTATCGATGCAGCAGATTTCGTGACTAATCGTGAAGAAGAGCATCTCTCCCGTGCTCTCTCGCAACGGCACATATCTCTTATCGCCATCGCTGGCGCAATCGGTACCGGTCTGTTCCTTGGCCTAGGTGGAAGTATCCAAACCGCTGGCCCCCTTGGAGCGCTTCTTGGCTATGCCACCGTAGGGCTCATTGTCTGCGCTGTGCAGTTCGCGTTGGGAGAAGTCACAGCATTGTTACCGGTCACCGGCTCCTTTGTGCGCCATGCTGAGTTTCTTGTTGACCCAGCCCTCGGATTCGCGGTCGGTTGGAACATTGTCTATGGGAATTTGCTCAGCATCCCCACCGAAATCACAGCCATATGTGTCCTGTTCCAGTTCTGGACAAATATTAACTCCTCCTTGTGGATCATGATATTCATCGCGCTCACGTTTGCAATTGGAATCTCCTTCATCGGCATCTACGGTGAAATTGAATTCTACTTTGCACTGCTCAAGATTGTGTTTATCATCTTTCTCATCCTCCTTGGGTTGGTAATCGATCTCGGCGGCGTTCCTGGCACACCCAGGATCGGTTTCAGGTACTGGAGGGACCCAGGCCCTTTTGTTGAATACATTGGAAGCGGTGCGTGGGGTAACTTTTTAGGCTACTGGGCAGTCATGACTGCAGCGGTGTTTTCCTTTGCCGGCGTGGAGAGCATCGCCATGGCAGCGGCCGAGACAAAGAACCCCAGGATTGCGATCCCAAAGGCTTGCAAGCGCGTCTTTGCCAGAGTGTTCATATTTTACATTCTTGCTGTGCTGATAGTGGGCATGCTCGTCTCAAGCGATGACTCCCGCCTAAACGATGAAAGTGGCACCGCCGTACAGAGTCCGTTCGTGATTGCTGCAAGTGCAGCTGGATTGCGTGTCATACCATCGTTGGTCAATGCAATTGTCATCACTTCTGCCTGGAGTGCATCGAATCAGGCCCTCCTGGCTGGGACAAGAGTGCTTTATAGTTTGGCATTGAAGAACCAGGCACCAAAGATCTTCTTGAGAACGACACCGTGGGGTGTGCCGTACATGTGCGTGCTGCTGAATACGGCATTTATGTTCTTGGCCTTCATGAGCTTATCGGAAGGAGCATTGAATGTAAGTCTAGTCCTTTCCTACAATCTCCTCATCACTAATGAAAATGGTAGGTCTTTTGGTGGCTAGTTGACCTCACAGCATGCGGCGTCATGATCTCCTGGATTGTCGTACTTACCAATCATTGGAGACTCCTTGCGGCCATGAAGAAGCAAGGATTACCGCTGAGCAGACTTCCATGGCACAGTAAGTGGACGGAGTGGTCGACCCCTGCCGCATTAGGATTTGTTATATTGATTCTCTTCACTGGTGGCTATTCGGTTTTTACAAATGGGAGCTGGGATACTGCGACCTTCATCTCGTCGTACCTGTTGGTGCAGCCCCATTCCTATAGTTTGAGACAAGGACTGACTGGTGTTTAGGGATATACCTCTGGTCTTGGCAGCCTTCAGTCTATGGAAGATTATTAAAAGGACTAGATGGGTCAAGCTTGACGAGATCCCGCTGATAGAAGCACTTGACAGAGCCGATCAAGACCCTGGTGTGGAGAAGCCAATACCGACCTGGCGCAATATTGTGGGATTCCTGTGGGACTAGGAGTTTTTCAGAATTGCTACATGGACAATTCATATTTCCAGCTTAGTTTTCGCAGCATTCCGATGCAAGTCAGCCTTTACTGCTCTTCGTATGCAGAGTTATAGCGATACTGCCGTGATTGCCAGCCCAGTGATTGACACGGACCCTTGCGCCGAATCCGGGCAAACGGCAAACCCAGGGTGATTACTGACAAGGAGAGCATATTCCTCCAATAGCCGACGTGAGTTTTCCGGGAAGAGTATCAAAGGGCCAACAAACAGCATTCTCTATTGCTGCATCACGGTTGAAAGCAAGGCTGTCTTTGCTGCTCCGGACTAAATTCAAGTCTGTAAAACGTCGAACTTTGGCACCGTGCTCAAGCAGCACCTAGGCTCATTCTTCTCAGTGACCTTCATATCGACGAGTGTGAATGTGGAAATGCTACATAGCTTGTTCGGGAGTTGATTTGCGAGGCTGAATGCCAAGATGCCAAGACTCTCGACGGTTCCCATTTGCCCCATGTCACGGGTCCCCGCTTTTTTCCAGATTCCAGTCCCGCGTCTTGTGTTTATGACTGATGCCTGTCTGAATCTGTTGACGTGCGAATGACTACCATCTCGTCCATCCAAGCATATAACTATGGCGACATCGCGACCGATAACAGATATCTCGCGGATAGTGGGACCACGGCTCTCGGTTGCAACTGCTTCGCTGTTACAACAGGCAACTTCCAAGCCAGCACTACTCACTCTTTCCCGCAATTCATCCTTAGCCCCATTCAAGACACCCTCTATACCTAGAACGATACACACTACGTTGGTGCCGTCTAGTGTAACAGCTTTGAGGCAAGTTCCAGGCCAAAGGCACAAGAGACCGCGAACACAGTCACACTCTGTGGAAATCGCTCCTGTACGGCACAATGGCGTCTACGTCGCTACATTCAAGCCGGCGAAAAGAGCATTTTCCTCAACAGCCATGCAGCATAAACAGCACCATTTCGATACATTAAAATTTGTGCGGAGACTGAAAGGGGAGGGGTTCTCTGAAGAACAGGCTGTGGCAATGATGCGAGTGCTGAACGACGTTATCGAAGAATCCATCCAGAACCTCACACGCACGATGGTGCTCAAGGAAGATGCTGAGCGCAGTACATATACACAGAAAGTTGATTTTGCTAAGCTCCGCAGCGAGCTGGCGAATGCAGACAGCACGGAAGCCCAGCTGACCAGATCGAGCCATGAGCGGTTATCAAGCGATCTGGCTAAGCTAAATTCGAGGTTGCGTGATGAGATTGGCCGCACCCAAGCTAGTGTGCGTCTCGATCTCAATCTCGAGAAGGGCAGGATACGAGAGGAGGCCAATGGCCAGGAAATGAGGATCAAAGAGACTGAAGCTCGCATTGAGCAGGAGGTGGCGAGTCTGAGGGAGCGCGTTGAGACTGTCAAGTTCTCAACGCTACAGTGGCTAATGTGAGTTACTCCCTTACAAATGAGTTGACTTGATGCTAATTGATGCAAGGGGTGTCTGCACAGGCACAGCTGCCCTCATTCTGGGTGCTTGGCGTCTGCTGATGTAAAAAGAATACTGTCCAGGCTAATGCCATTTGAGTGGCTTCACTTATCAACAGGGTTCACATCTCTCGGACCGTTTGGGCTGCCTGATAAATCCCCTTGCGAACCAGCTGACACGTTTCCGATATTGGTTCTCTTTTCTCCTTCTGCGCTGGTCTGGTTATATTTTGCTTGCGCCAGCGAGATCTGCCAGGAGTCTTTGTCGTAGGCAACATAGACATTTCGCAAGGCTAATCGCCGAGGGTAAAGTCGCCCAGCACAGATATTGTTTGGGTCGTGGTGGTCCACCTCCTTGATTCATGGTCTGTCATTCATGTCATTTGAACTTGCATCTACGCCAAGCCTTCGGGAAGAGACCTCGCCCCAAAGGTTCCCGTGGACTGGGCGGCTGGATTCAGACCTGATGGGCATCGACGTGAATGTGACTAACCTCTGAATTATTGAGGCGGCCTTAGGACAAAGCTTTAGATCGGGTTGCTGATACTATGTCTCAAGACTTCTCCAATACCAGACACGCCGTTCTCGACATAGAAGGTACCCTATGTCCAATCTCTTTTGTCAAGGAGACGCTCTTCCCATACGCCATCAAGGCTCTTCCAGGAGTCGTGCGGAGCAAGTGGGACTCCCCAGATTTTGAGAAGTACAAGTCAGCCTTCCCAAAAGAATGCCAAGAAACGCCTGAGAATTTCATCGAACATGTCAAGGACTTGACAGAGCGCAATGTGAAGATTGCATACTTCAAAGACCTTCAAGGCTATTTGTGGGAAGATGGATACAAGTCTGGAGCTTATTCGGCACCATTCTTCGAGGATGTTGTGCCGGCTCTCGAGCGATGGAAACAAGACGGCGTTGGGATCTCTATATATTCCAGCGGCAGTGTATTTGCGCAAAAGCTACTCTTCGGGCATGTCAATGTAAACAAGACGGAGGACTCCCGTGCCACCCTCGACCTACAACCTCTAGTCAGCGAATGGTTCGACACGGTCAACGTCGGTTTGAAACTCGAGTCAACTTCGTATGACAAGATCTCTGGGCTCCTGGAAGTGCCACCAACGCAGATCCTATTCTTGAGCGACAATATCACTGAGCTGGAAGCTGCCAAGAAGGCGGGTTTTAAAGTGGCGTTGGTGGTGAGGCCTGGGAATGATGAAGTCCCTGATGACAAAAAAAGGGAGTTTCAAATTTTGAAATCATTTGATGGCGTCGCTCTGGGCCAGGGAAATGCTCAGAAGAAGCAAGAGAAACAAGCACCAGACGTGAATGAGGAGACAATGACTGAACAAGCCAACGGGAGGTTCAGTCATAATCGACCTGCAGATAAGAATGAAGGAAAGGATCCTGAGGCTGTCGAAGCGGAAGCCGAGCGGGGTCCGGCAAAGAAGAAGCAGAAGACGGGGAAAGGCAAGGCGATGCCTGAGAAAAGTCAATCTCAAAGGAGAAGCCACCGATTGCAGCAATCCAACTAATGGCGCTGCTACAAGTCAAGAAAGCTGGAGGATAGATCCCACCGAGTCGTTGACTCATTCCCAACATTGATACTTTCGAGACAGATAGCCTTCATGTGACAGCAACGGAATAATGTGATACCTACACCAATGTTTCCTGATCAAGACAAGCTATCATTAGTACGAGTCTTGTATTGTGAAATCAGGTACACCAAGAAGAACAAGCGTCAAATCGGGACAGTCAGATTACAGGCGCAAGGAAATTTTTCAAGGAATGGATGTACATGCTGGAAAGATAACAACAGGATTGTATATATCCGACAGATTGTTATGGATGACACATGCATATATATTGGAACGCCTGAACCTTGCTGTGATTGCAGGATTCACCATCTTTTTAAGAAGGATTTGGGCTCCCTCAGCCTGCTGGCGTTTCAGGTATAAAACAGATAGAATAGTCGACTGCCCTCGCGACGCAGTTCTGTCAGCTTCGACCACCCTGGCTGTGGCTACCTAAACACTTGTTGACGCAGGTGAAGGCGAGCAAATAAGAGGTAATTATGGCAATGGCAGTAATATCGGCTATATCGGCATCAACACCGGCTGTGTTTTTGGTTACAGCATGATTACAGTAATAATGATGGAATATTTAGCAATACGATGTGGGAGGCTCGGATTGATTGCATTAGTTCAATCTTAGTTAACTTTTGCAAAGCAGCGTGGGCCTTGACATTTCTCTAACTTATAGAGAGAAAAAACAAAACGATGGTGGTAGCTCGTCCGGGGAAAAGGAACAGTAACCGTAATGGTCAAGCGAGAGAAAGACACTTTCTCTCATTATTGGATTTCATCATCATCGTGACGATGGGTACGCTGGAAACAAGGAGCTAACTCCAAGATCATGGTTTAGGGCCGGATGGCGACCAGTGTGAGTAGCTTGAGATACCCGATAGTACTGTGCTAGTTAGTTATTAGCCGTGGAGACGGAAATCTTCACGCCCTACGGTGTCAATTTCTGCGGACAACTCACCGTGCGGACCAGCAAAATCAGTTTCTGAGTAATGAGGTAGTAACACGTCTTTTGACAGTGTCTAAAGTTGCAATGGGGAAATTCATCCACCCACGAAGCATAAACCAGGAGTGGCGATGAGGTCGCAGGAAGAAGCCCAAGAGCGGATGGCTCATTCTCCACCAAGCATAAGGCGGTCATCCAGCCACGACTCTAACGAGATAGCTGGTCCGATACGTAGCCTCGATGAAGAGTCTCTTGGTCAACAACAGTCTCGGGATGACGATGGCGACTTCATCTACGAAGAGCTGACGTTCCATACGAACCTACCCAGCTACATCACTTCACCACAGCCATCACTGCCTTCACCACCGGAGCTGACGAAGTACGAGTCACCATTTGGCTGGTCTGCAAAGCATAAAGCCATTATCGTAGCTTTCTGCTGTGCTTCTACCTTCCACGCCGCATATAGCGCCGGCGCGTACTCGATCGCATCGGTCCCCCTACGCGCGAAATGGCACGTCTCATCGGTCGTTTTCAACATAGGCGTAACAGTATGGGCCGCTGGCTTCGCCTGTTCGCCCATGGTCCTTGCCCCCTTCAGTGAAATCAATGGCCGCCGGCCTGTCTTCCTCGCCTCAGGCATCGTCGTCCTCGCTTCCTTAATTGGCTGTGGGCTCACCGACTCCTTCGCTGGCATGCTTGTGGCGCGCTTCTTCAACGGCGTAGGTGCTTCCACCTTTGCCACCATGTGCGGAGGCGTCATCTCGGATATCTTCCATGCTGAGCACCGCAACACACCAATGGCGCTGTACTCGGGCTTCGCACTTTTCGGCACTGGTTTCGGACCCTTCATGTGCGGCTTCATCGTCGGCCGCGTGTCATGGCGATGGGTATTCTACCACCAGGTCATTGCTCTCGGCTTCACCATGATACTGATGTACTTCCTCTTCGACGAAACACGAGGCTCCGTGCTTCTTGTCCGGCGCTGCACAGCCATCAACAAATACCTCTCGACGCTCGACTCGCTCCCGGAGACGCCATCGGCGCCAGCCTACCGCCGAAACCTCCGCTACCGGCTGCCAGCCTCCACAGCCCCATCATCGCTAGGCCACATGATATACCTCTCCCTTACGACGCCCTTCCGCCTCCTTTCGACCGAACCTGTCGTCTTCTTTTTCTCACTCTGGATCGCTTTCGCCTGGGCCCTCCAGTACATGGCTTTCTCCGTCATCCCGCTCGTATTCAGCACGACGTACCACTTCGACACGCAATCCAACGGCGCCGTCTTCTCCACCATCTGTGTCGGCAACATTATCGCCGCCGCCATGAGCATCTACCAAGAGCGCCTGGCAAAGCAGTACTGGCCGAAATTCAACAGCGCACCTGAGGGCCGCTTGTACTTTGCCTGCCTTGAGAGCGCTCTGCTGCCCATTGGCCTGTTCTGGTTCGGCTGGACGGCCACGCGAAGCTCGCACATCCACTGGATCAGCCCCGTGCTGGCCCTCGGCGTCGCGCAAATCGGCATCTTCTCCATCTACCTGGCTGTCTTCAACTATCTGGCCGATGTGTACCATCGCTTCGCATCGAGTGCGCTTGCCGGTCAGAGTTTCTGTCGGAATATTCTGGCCGCGATTTTTCCACTGTTTGCGGATCAGATGTTCCAGACATTGGGGTTTGGCGGCGCGAGCAGTCTATTGGGTGGTACCGCCGTCGTCTTGACCGCTGTGCCGTGGGTGTTGGTGTTCTTTGGAGAGACTATTAGGAGAAGATCGAAGATAGCGAGTGAGATTCTGCAGGATGGGATTCAAGCGCATGCTGAGCAAGATAGAGCCACCACGGAAACGAGCGAGAAATGCTGAGACATAACGGACAACAAGCGATCGCATCTGATGGCATCCTGAGAGGCCTGGTAAGGGATAGTAGAAAGGACTGGAATAGCGAAACAAAATAGTTGATTCATCTTCCGGGAAGCTCTATTGCCTTTCGATCTCCCCTCTCGACACAGTCCACTGCTGTGCTGACACAAAAGTACAAACCTGAAGACTGCTCTATCTCAGACCTGCGAGGCGGCGCTCCTGGACTTCAGTCAGAGCCCGGCTGCCGCTGATATATGCCACAATGCCAAGAAATGCCAAAATGGGGAGCACTGAGAAGAGCCTCCAGCTGAGGAAGTAGAGGAAAAGGGTGGACTCGATACTCATGATGGAGCCAAGGAACAAGACGTGCGATAGTGGTGCATCAGAAATTGCCTTCGACAGTTGGGCGACGTTAACACCCAAGAATGCGTACTAGATTTGACGGTTAGAGCACAACAATAATTTCCCGGTATTGACCTAGGTCGAATTCAAACTTACAGCTCTGAGGAGGATAGGAAGCGTCAGCACGGTTGCAAAGGTGAATAACAAGACAATAACAATGTTTGGGCTCTTGGGATCTAGCCGGAAGACATGGTTGATCTCAGGCAGCTTGCCGTACCTGAGCGGCTTCTCGTCCGGCGCTGTTGGAATGTTGGGGTCATGTTCGATCTTGAGGGAGAAGGCCTGCCCGTTGTAGCCCGCCGAGGAGCCGAGCGAGCCAATGACAATGCCAGCAGTGATGGGGGAAGTAGAGCGGAGGAATTGCGTGGGGAGGTCGGCGTGTGTCTGTGGTTGTTATTAGCCCAAGACCCAGGGGGAAATGGGGGGGGGGGGGGGGGTGGTTCTGTAATGCTATTTCTCACGTGACTTACCAGTTCAACCTTTCCCTTACCAGACTCTTTGACATTGAATGGGTAGGAGATATCAAGTTTTGTCCTGGGGTCTTCAAGGAGGAGGAAGGCCTGGTGGGGGCGCTTGCCAGTGCCGCCGGTTTGGGTGGTGAGAACGATCTTCAGGGTGTCTGCGGCGCCGAGAGCGACTACAGAGGACAGGGGCTTGTTTGGAGCGAGTCTAGAGGGTCAGCATTTACTGAAGAAAGATCAGGAGCACTGTCAACGCACTTCTCTTTGAGGCCAGTCCCAACACCGCTCCCCTTCGCCTGCACTGTCAACGTGGCGTCGCTGAAACTCCATGAAGGAGCGGCAAGAGCGCCGTTAAGACAGCTCCAGAGTAACGCTCCGTTAAGAAGTGCCTGAAAGGGCCGCATGTTTGGTATCGTGGGGTCTGAGTGTCTCTGATTTGGTGAGTTGAAGGCTGATTCAACAGTCTCTCAGGGTGTCAAACAACTCAAACATGCCAAGACGAAAAATTCCGGTGCTGCCCTGTGCTCACCCCGGCGAGCCATGTGAGCGAAACAAGCAGCGGCAACAAGCAAGCCAGGTTAGGGAGAAGGGTTGAGATGCTGAACAGAAGAAAGAACAAGCAAGCGAGTCCTGGGAGACTCAGGCAATTTCTCCCTTGTGGTGAACTGTTCCAAAGTGATCATAATTATAGGCCACCGTGAAAGAGATAAGCGGGGGAATGAGGGACACACAAGAAAAGGTGCCGGCTTTGACAGGCCCAGCATACCACCTCACCTCCACAAACCACAAGTTCAGAAACAGCCAGCCCTAGGTTGCGGCAACCCAGTGTCTGGGTCTGATAAGACCAGAAACAATGGCTTGGCTGTTGTTACTGCACTGTTCAGCACAAACAAACCCTTGTTACCTACAGTAAGCACTTCCATTACCTCAGCCTGACAAGTTTAAGACCGGTGCTAAATCTAGCTTTACCGAAGTCATCCACAGCAACCCCGAAAAAGCTGGTGACTGTACATGTTAGTACCAAAGCCGGTAGGTAGCCAACAAGCATTAAAGAGCCAAGGCCAAAGTTGCTACAAGACTAGGTCAGTTAGAATTCTTCTCTTGCACTGAGACAGAAGTCGGCCGTTTCAAGAGCTGTACAAATAGATAGAGATGATTCAAGTGAAAGCAAGGGTGATGGCGATTCCTATGATGTCAAGGTAATGTGGCAAAAAGGCTCCCCTGGATGAAATTAGAATTTATAGTGCCATTCAAGATCCATTGCTGAACCACTCGGACTGAGCAGTGAGGTGAGTAGACGCATGCAAATCAAGGCATCAGATCACCCCTCCTACACTGTCTTTCTGTGAAGTCGTGGATCTGACCTCCCAGCGGTCCCTCCCTAACCTTGTCTAAAGGAACTACTGAGCCAGGCACATTGGATAGGAAGAAAAATCCAGATAGCTTGGCGAAATACAATATAGACAACTGCAGGCGACAAGAAAGAAGGAGGAAGCAATAAACCACAAACGGACAACACTCTCTACGCTCATACTCTCACCAGGGGCAATGGTAGTGACGAGTATAAGTGACAGTGGCACAAGTTCAGATGCACCAGCATCTGTTGGTCGAATCCACGATGTCTTTACCGAATTTGAGGAGACCTTCGGCATCCCGGGGCAGAAGAAGAAGATGGTCGCGACTCTGTGTGACTGGCCTGGCCACGATACTACAGCAGGCTCTGTCCCACCTCTTGTCGGCGGTCCGGGAGAGAGTATCCTAGGATCACCCGTCAGTCATAGGACTCGTCAACTCTCTAGTGGAGATGATGTACAGTAAATATGCCGGTTCTTTGTCATTCGAACCAGGCCTTCAGGTTAACTCTACGCATCTTGGACGTCTTTCGGTCGACATAGCCCATGCTACAATGATTGAAGAGGGAGCGGTGTGGCTTCATTCCAACTTGGACTGTGAGGCATAAGGCTATCTATCGCATACTAAAATGAATTAAGTCTCAAGCTAGACGAGACGCAGATTAGAGGCTGGCATGGAGATTGGTCCAATTTGTTCGTAGGACCGAAGCACGCCATTGCGCCTGGTAATCCACAAGAGCTTACCACATGCTTTATATTGGTCTTCACAGATCTAACTTAGATCTTACCTCTTCCTACTCCTTCCTGCTTACGTGAAATATGCCTGTCTACAACGACACCGAAATTTGGCGAAAACAGAGAGTTCCTCTCGCAAAGCGTTGGTTAGGCCATGCGGGTACCGAACGCCCCACACTCTCTCGATCATGCGCGGTCTTGTCCGTTGTTTGATAGGCGCTCTTATCGTCCTCAACTCTTCGCCTCGGAGGGCGTAGGCCAGCAGAGGGGATGAGTATGTGACCTCTTGAGAGCAAAGGCCACTTCTTCCTTTCAACTCTTCAGAAACAAGTACTCGACTGCATATGGATCGCGTATACCCCTCTCTCTTGGCCTCGAAATCTGCGAATGAGGCGCTTGCCTAGACGATGTTGCCTACTTTGGTACATGCACAGCTGCTGATCAGACCCCAAACCGGATCCTGTAGGACTAGCGAGGTTGCAACAGAAGGCGTAGGTCAGCGGACATAATGAGTTGTGGTGTTTCTTCTCTTCCTCGCTCATTGCAGCCTTCCCACGTTATCCTCATGTTGGCGCTTCTACAAGTGGCGGGCGCGCTGTCGTTATTGCCTCTGCTTCAGCATGTAGTCGGGAATCCACTGCCGTGGGGCGACTGGCCTGAGGGCTCAATTGCGCCTGGACACACAGGAGCAGTGGCCAGCGAGAGCAGTATATGCAGCAAGATTGGAATCAACCTATTGCAGCAAGGAGGCAATGCTGCTGATGCGGTTAGGACAGCCATGGATTAGTGAAATGCAGCTGACTCGATAGTAGCTTGTGGGGACTGTCTTCTGCGTAGGTGTCATTGGTATGTACCACAGTGGCATTGGCGGAGGCGGCTTCATGCTTGTTCGCAGCCCAAATGGCACCTACGAGTTTATCGACTTCCGAGAAACAGCCCCGGCAGCTGCATTTCAGGACATGTACAACAACAATTCAGATGCCAGTTTGTTTGGTGGTCTTGCAAGGTGGGCCCCTAACCGTTATACACCGATGGAACTAACTATATGCAGTGGTGTTCCTGGGGAGGTACGCGGCTTGCAGCATCTTCATGAACATTATGGCAAGTTGCCATGGAAGACAGTGATGGCTGGTGCCATCAACATAGCTCGATTTGGCTGGTCTGTAACACCTGACCTAATCAGGTACATGGCCTCTGCAATACAATCAGCAAACCCACCGGGCTATAATTTCTTGGTGAACGAGCCGGCATGGGCTCTCGACTTCGCGCCAAACGGCACTTTAGTAGGCCTCGGTGACACCATCACAAGGAAGCGCTATGCCGATACTCTCGAGACCATCGCGAACGAGGGACCGGATGCGCTGTACTCAGGAGCCATCGCCGCCACGATGATTCAGACGCTGCAGGCCAACAATGGAACCATGACTCTCCAAGACCTTGCCAACTACACGGTTGCAGTCCGGCCTCCAGCAAACATCACCTACAGAGGCTATAAGCTTTATAGTTGCGCTGCCCCTAGCTCTGGCGAAGTGGTTTTGTCGACGTTGAAGATCTTGGAAGGCTATGCCGACTTCTTCACCTCCGAAGGCAAGGTAAATCTCAGCACTCATCGAATGGACGAGGCTATCCGCTTTGGTTACGGAGAGCGTACCGATCTTGGCGATCCATTTTTTGTTGCCAACTTGTCACGATACCAGGACGAGATGTTGTCTGATGAAACGGCTGCTGAAATCCGCGGCAAGATTTCTGATCATCACACCCTCAATGTGTCAGGGTATGATCCAAAGGGTATCGAGTCTTTGAACACTCCTGGGACATCACATGTGGTGACTGCTGATGCACTGGGGTTGGCAATTTCCCTCACCACAACTGTCAACACACTCTTCGGGTCTCAAGTCATCATTCCCGAGACCGGAATCATCATGAACAATGAGATGAATGATTTTTCCATTCCAGGCGTCTCTAATGCGTTTGGATACATCCCCAGTCCGTCCAACTACATCCGTCCTGGAAAGCGACCGTTGTCGTCTATTTCCCCAACAATAGTCGAATTCCCTAACGGCACGTTGTATTATGTCATTGGAGCAGCTGGTGGATCCAGGATTATCACCGCAACCATCCAGAACCTGATCCATGTCCTCGACCAAAACTTGACCGCTCCTCAGGCTCTGGCACGGCCGCGACTCCACGACCAGCTCATCCCGAACCAGGTCTCTTTCGAGTACTCATATGACAACGAGACGGTGGCATTTATGAAGTCACTGGGCCACAACGTCACATGGATCGCCCCGGGCCAGAGTACCGCTCAGGGGATAAGGAGATTGCCAAATGGTACGTTTGAAGCCGCAGGTGAACCTAGGCAACTAAATTCAGGGGGATACGCGATTTAGTCTAGTTAAACATTCATACCTCCTTTCACTCCTCGTTCATAAATGCATTTAAGCTGCTATGCGTGACATATCGCATTAGGTAATATGATGTGCCACAGCGGGTATGCCTGTCAATGCAACCATCCTGAGACTGAGGAGATATAAGTTACGGACAGAAGTCGAGGCCATGGCGGCTGAGGCACGCTTGTCTCCTTTAAGACAAATCAATTACAGCATCATCCCACTGAGGTTACTCCACCCGAAGGACACAATTTAATGCGTGTGCATAATAAAGCTGTGTGCCCATCACCGTACATCTTCAGATTTGCCTGAGCTGAGGCTTTACCTACCTAGCTCTTTACCACAATAGAAGATAATCATACCTAATGTACAACGAGTATTTGTCTCTGCAGGAGGATTATGCCGTGGATGTTGATGGGACCTCTCGAGAGAGCAGGCCTCTGTCTGTCTATCATACGGGCGACTCGGACATAGACGCCCTAATGCCGACATTTGCAGTCTGCCGATACTCGGCTGATGTCCCGCCCGAAATACGGTAGGAGGGTTGAATCGAAGTTAGGGAAATAGTCCTGCAAGTTGGGGTGAAGTAGGAAAACAAGGCCTTATTTATTACTCCTCTCCATCATCACTGCGCGGTACTACACTTCGTTCTTCGACTCAAAATCCTGGCTGGGGAATTGAGAATTGTCCCTAGCCAAGATTCGCGTCACGTAATCATCACCCCAGGTTTTCGGGAACGCTTGAAAGCGCCAAGTCAGACAAAAGTACAATACCAAGAGTGTAAGCAAGCTTCAACACCTTCCATTTCTAGTCTTCGATATTCTTTTAATTCTTAGCGTAACAGGCTTGGGACGCGCTTATATACTAACATGGCGGATTCACAGTTCTATCCATGGCGGGTGGAAGCCACTCCGAAGACGGGCAGGCGAGCGACACATCAGCAGCATCTCAGCCGGGCGCCCAGCCATCGGAAAAGTCTGGTGTAGAACAAAGTCAGCAACCACAGGACCCACTTGTGTGGACAGAAGTCGAAAAGCAGGAGACTACAAGTATTCACCCAGAAGAGTCTAATGGGGCAGATGCGAGTCCGGCAGACAAAGACCCGAACATTGTATATTGGGAGAGCGACGCCGACCCACGTCGACCTTTGAACTGGCCGAAGCAGCAAAAATGGAGTATCTTGGCGATTGTGTCTGCTATTACCTTTTTGACGCCATTGGCTTCGAGCATGGTGGCCCCTGGCGTGCCTCTGATCATGAAGGAGTTTAAGAACACGAACCAGACGATCGGCAGCTTCATCGTCTCGATCTACATCCTGGGTTATGCCATCGGCCCTCTTGTGCTTGCACCCATGTCTGAACTCTATGGACGACTACCTATCTACCACATTTGCAACGTTCTATTCCTCATCTGGACCATGGCATGCGCTTTGGCTCCCAACGTAGAAGCCTTATTGGTATTCCGCCTGTTTGCTGGGATTGCTGGGAGCTGTCCCATCACGATTGGAGGGGGCTCAGTTGCTGATGTTTTTGTTGCAACAGAAAGAGGAGCAGCTATGGCCCTTTTTGCTCTGGGGCCGCTGTTCGGGCCAGTCATTGGGCCTGTGGCGGGTGGATACCTTAGCGAAGCTGCTGGCTGGCGCTGGGTCTTCTGGCTTATTCTCATTGCTGGCGGAGTCTTGACGGTTGCCGGAATTTTTCTGCTGCGGGAGACCTACGAAGCTGTGCTTCTAGAGAAGTGGACCAGACAGCTCCGGAAAGACAGCGGAAATCAGGAGCTGCGCTCAAAGCTTGACTCTGGTCTTTCGCCGAGGCAGTACTTCATCCGATCCATCGTTCGCCCGACGAAGATGTTGTTACTATCTCCGATCGTGCTGATCTTCTCCACCTACATGGCTATTGTCTACGGCTATCTCTATCTCCTGTTTACGACACTAACCGATGTGTTCGAGTCAAAGTATCACTTCAGCCAAGGCTCAGTTGGGTTGACCTTCTTGGGAATTGGCATTGGATCTCTCATTGGGCTTGTTGTCTTCGGAGGCACCTCGGATCGACTGATTAAGCGAATGACCGAAAAGTCAGGAAAGATGAAGCTAGAATACCGCTTGCTACCTTTGATCCCTGGTTCATTCCTCATCCCTACCGGCCTCTTCATTTATGGATGGACAGCACAATACGGCGTGCAATGGATTGTGCCAATCTTAGGCACCAGCTTGGTTGGCATGGGCCTCCTCGCCATCTTCATGTCGATTCAGACGTACATGGTGGATGTCTTCACCGTTTTTGCTGCGTCAGCGATAGCAGCCAATACCGTGTTGCGAAGTCTGATGGGAGCGTTCCTACCGCTAGCCGGACCAGCCATGTATAAGGCCTTGGGACTTGGATGGGGCAACTCGCTGCTGGGATTCATCGCCACCGCGATGGTGCCAGTCACATACTTCTTCTACCAATACGGAGAGAAGATACGCACCCACCCACGCTTTCAGGTGCAGTTCTAGGCTTCTTATACCCTGGATGGGTGTTCTCACAATGCCCAGAGTAGATCTAGTGCCAGTTGTGATGGGAGTTAATCAGTTTAGCAAAAGCGCATCGTTGTACTATAATTGGCAGCTCTCCTTCTGATATTCTTCAGAGGCCACTCGAATACATCTTACCCAGAGAGGTTTTCAACGCAGTGACTGTCAACAAGATATGTCTGTCTCATTCTCAACGTCCACCAATCCCGCTTCAACATCTACATCCCACATGCTTGGCAATAGCGAACGCCTCACTTTGATTAATTCTTCGCTCCTAACTTCCCCTCACTCCTCTTCCCACCCAAACTACTGATAGGCAACTATTCCTACACACAAACTTCATCAGCTTCTCAAACTGCTCTACGTCAAAGATTTCGAGATGTCTCACAACGGATGTCCTAAATGCGGTGCTGCGATTAGCTCTGGGAAGAAGTGTGGATCTTGTGGAGCGGTAGCATACACTCGCCCCTCCCTAGCATATCGGTTCAATGAAGAGGCTGACAAACGCCAGACCTGCCCACGCTAAAGGGTGTTGTTATCTCACTTAGAGAAAGGTTGAGAGAGAAAAGGATCGACAGATTGTGACGGAAATGAGAGCGTGGAAGGAAGCACGACGGATGGATGGAGAAGCATCCATGTCAACTTTTTTCTGCAGACTCACTGAATCTCTGCGCTGCGTACTGGTATTATGTATCCAAGGATGAGAAACTATCTGAATCAGCGTTCCACCAAATCCTCTAGAACACTGTTGTCCGTTGAAACCCGTCAATCTTGTGATGCTCTCCTGCGCAGCAATACGCAGTCGCAGCTAGCTGCGATTGGTCATGTCCGCTTATTTCCATAGCCATGGTGTTCAACATATTCCAGCGCGATTCCCACCTCATCCGCATCTCGTGGAGTCCATAGCCTCAAGTTTGTCAGCAACAAGTTCGGAGGTGCTCCACAGAGGCTCTAAAGTGTCGTCTATTTTGTCAACAACCTAGTAATTTGGGTGCCTAATAGATTCTACTGCACAGCGAATACCTATACCTCCTATACCTCCTTCTTTCTCGTTGCCTTGATTATTGCCGTTTGAGCTGTGATGGATACAATTCTGTTTCGCCGCAAATTCACCGTGGAGCCCCTGGCTGACGATAGTATTATGAGAAAGTCCTCCGACGTCTGCTCGACTTCTGCTACTTGCGCAAAATCAAGTGCGATGGACAGAAGCCTCGTTGACTACCCTGGTAGTAAAGGACAAATTGACCATATTGTCAAGGACAGATCAAGTTGACCAGTGCAACGATGGGTAGCTACATCGATCCTTATCCGGGAAATGAAATGTTCAAATCCTTCACCGAGACCTGACACAGCAAGCCTTCGCCAGGGCCATTAACCATGTTGGTGGAGCTGAACATTGGTTCCGCTTTCAACGCCATTGGGGCGATGTTGCCCCTGTTGGCGCCAGAGTCAAGGTATTGAACATCACATCGGGCATTGCACACATCGATGCTGTGCTTGGCCCCTGGGTTTATGCACTAACCAAGGCTGCAATCACCAAGATATTCGATTATTTCCAGGCTGAGGATCTGGACCTGCATGTTGTCAAAGTTCAGCCTGGCCTCGTGACTACAGAGTTGAATTCCGGTTCCGATTTTGAAGGCCAAGATGATAGTAAGCAAAGCACATTTTGTTTCCCGCGTTTCCGCATCTCTTTGTTCCTACTCCGGAAGAACTCCCTTTTTGTCACTATTCCATTGAATAACCGCCCAATTTAATCAATCCAACCCCAGCTCACTTCCACCTTTGGCTTGCTTCGCTTGAAGCTGAATTTCTCAAGGGAAAGTTCATTTGGCTTAACTGGGACGTGGATGAACTAAAGGCTCGTGCTGACGACGTTAAGAACTCTCAGCTCCTGAAAGTGTTGTTGAACGGTGTGCCGATGTAATACAGATACCGCAGAGACAATAAATTCGTCACCACGTGGTCTCTCCTTTGCTTTGGTTATTTGATAGCGCCTTGAAAGAAGATTTGAGTAAAGTTGATGCGATATTCCCAGTACGTAAGAGCAGAAATGGATGTTTTATGGCAATTTACATATTTCGAGACGAGTTAGATCGTGAGAGACTAAGAACGGTAGCTGGGACAAGCCTGAACTTGAGTCTTGCCCTGCTCGCTCAGATATCAACCGGAGTACCCAGTCTCTTCATCCTCAGTCCAGGTTAAGCTGTTCTGGTTCAGGTCGGTCAATGTAGCCGAAATTGAGAAAAGTACCGATAGAGGGACTGTGACGTAGTAGCGGGGCTTCAAGGAAACTTTGCCGAGAGTCGTGAAGGGTGAATTCTGCATTTCTACAATTCCACATAACACCACCCTCTCCCGCTCCTCTTTCACTTCCGCCGCCGGTATGAAGTCCCTCAAGCGCGGCCTCGCCTCTGATACGTCCGCCTCCAACATCACGTCCAAAGTCTTCATCCGCAGCACTAAGAACGGCCGCGTGCAAAAAGTCGTGAGAGAGCAGTACCTCCGCAAGGACATCCCGTGTTCGTCGCAGCTATGCACCGAGTGCGCAGCCACAGCAGCTAGCGATGCCAACGGCGTGGTGCCCAAGTTCGTACTTTCCCCCAACCCAGCAAAGACTAAGGTGTTCCCCCGTGGACACTACATCATTCCTGACACGAATGTACTGCTGAATGCAATGGATCTATTCGAGCTGCCTGGACAGCACTTCCGCGATGTAATTGTGCTGCAAACGGTTCTTGAGGAGTTACGGGCGAGATCGCTGCCGCTGTACACGCGGTTGATGGCCGTGGTGAAGAATGTCGATAAGAGGGTTTACTTGTTTTTCAATGAGTTTAGAAGGGGCGCTAGCGTGAGGAGAGAGGAAGGGGAGAGTGTGAATGATTTCAATGATAGGGCAGTCAGGAGGAGTGCACAGTGGTATCAAGAGCACTTGGGCCACGTGGTGAAGCGGAAGAGTGGTGTCCCGACGGTGGTGGTGTTGACGGACGACCAGGAGAATCAGAGGAGAGGGAAGGACGAAGGGTTAGCTATGTTGGGGTTGAGAGAGTATGTCGGAGGGTTGGAGGACGGGGAGAGGTTGAGCGATATGATTGCGGCGACCAGTGGTGGTGGGGGCATCGTGTATTCCCGCAGTGGCAAAGGAGAACTATTCTATCCCGAATACTACTCAGAGTCGAAGATCAAGACAGGCCTGAAGATGGGCGTGTTGCATCAAGGCGTCTTCCATGTGTCACCCTACAATTACTTGGAAGGAACGGTCAAGACACCGGCGTTTGACAAGCCCTTGCTCGTGGAGGGCAGAGAGAACAGCAACAGGTCGATTTCTGGAGATGTTGTCGTGGTCGAAGTGTTAGCCAAGGATCAGTGGTGTGCAGCCTCGACTAAGGTCGTCGACGAGGAGGAGCTGAACAAAAACGAGAGTGCTGATAATGACGAGGTTGGCGATGTTGTTATCACAGAGAGTGAGAGAAGAGCGCTCCAGGAAGAGGTGAAAATAGCCCATTCTGCTGGTGCGGAGGCCAAGGCTCAGCCGACAGCCAGAGTGGTGGGCGTTATAAAGAGGAACTGGAGACAGTTCGTGGGCACTATTGAGGCTGGCATGGACAGCGGTGGGCGGCTGACCCCAGTATTTGTCATGCCGATGGATAAGAGGATACCGAAAGTAAGGATTCGCACTAGGCAGGCAGAAGAACTGGTCGGGAAGAGGCTGTTGGCAACGATTGATACCTGGGACCGAGATAGTAGGTATCCAGCCGGCCACTACATTCGATCTCTTGGCGACCTGGGAACGAAGGAGGCTGAGACTGAAGCACTGCTGCTCGAGTACGATGTGCAGTATCGGCCATTCCCCAAAGCTGTTTTGGACTGTCTTCCAGCCCAAGGCCACGATTGGAAAGTTCCATCCAACCTACAAGACCCTGGCTGGATTGGCCGCAAGGACTTGCGAGACCTGCTTGTGTGCTCAATTGACCCTCCTGGCTGTCAAGATATTGACGATGCTCTACATGCTCGACAATTATCCAATGGCAATTTCGAAGTGGGCGTGCACATCGCAGACGTGTCACACTTTGTCAAACCTAACAATGCGATGGATGCCGAAGCCACAGCGCGGGGCACGACAGTTTACCTCGTCGACAAGCGCATCGATATGCTGCCGATGTTGCTCGGAACTAACCTTTGCTCTTTAAAACCACATATTGAGCGTTTCGCGTTCAGTACAATATGGGAGATGAGACCAGATGGGCATGTTGTGTCAACCTCTTTCACAAAATCCGTCATCCTCTCGCGTGAAGGCTTCTCCTACGAACAAGCACAGAAACGCATCGATGATCCCTCTGCTCAAGACGGCCTCACCAAAGGCATGCGCGCTCTGCTTGCTCTAAGTCAGAAGCTCCGCCAGCAGCGCATGGATGCCGGTGCACTCAATCTATCCTCACCAGAAGTACGCATCGAAGCTGACAGCGAATCCTCGGATTCTCTGGCCGATGTCAAGACAAAGGCACACCTGGCCACAAATTCCCTGGTTGAAGAATTCATGCTTCTTGCAAACATCTCCGTTGCCCGAAAGATTCAACAAGTCTTCCCACAGACAGCTTTGTTGCGTCGGCACGCAACACCGCCTGCCTCGAACTTCGCCGACCTATCTGAGCAACTCAAGAAGAAGCGTGGATTTGAACTCGATGTATCCAGCTCGAAAGCACTCGCCGATTCTCTCGACCTATGCGTCGACCCACAGCATCCGTTTCTCAATACACTCATCCGTATCATGGCGACACGCTGCATGACAAGTGCAGAATATTTCTGTTCCGGTTCGCATGCGGAGCCGGAGTACCGTCACTACGGCTTGGCAAGTGAGATCTACACGCATTTTACCTCGCCGATACGCCGATATGCCGACCTGCTGGTGCATCGCCAGCTAGCGTACGCGATCGGGTATTCCACCGAAGCGGGTGAGGTAGTGGATGACGGGCTACGAAGCAAGGGCAAGTTGGAGAAAGTGTGTCATAATCTCAACTTCAGGCATCGCAACGCTCAGCTGGCCGGGAGGGCCAGCATTGAATACTACGTCGGCCAGGCGTTGAAGGCCAGAGGCGAGAAAGCACCGGATAGCAAGATCGATGTTGAGGGATATGTGATTAGAGTATTCGAGAACGGAGTGGTGGTGTTTGTGCCACAATTCGGGGTCGAAGGCTTGGTGAGGCTGGAAGATTTCGAGCTGGATCAGAAGCTGGAAGGTGGGACGGCCAGGGAGAGTGTATATGAGGCAGCGGAGTTCAAGCTGAAGGTGTTTGAAAAGGGAAAGGAGCATCTGGGGGTCGAGGTGGAGCTCTTCCAGCAAGTCAAGGTCAGAGTGAGCTCGGAGGAGAAGAGCGGGCAGCGCGAAAAAGGGAAGCGGAGACTGAGAATGGTGGTCTTGAGACAATGAGGTGTACACGGTACTCTGACCACAAGGACATTTCTGATATCGAAGTGAATACTGTGGAGCATGCATTCGTTGACCGTACTGTTGTAGGCCAGGTGGACGACAGAACCATGCATCTCTTGGGTGGATTCGGCTAGGGCCGCCAGGAGGATTCCACATGCCGATAGCGTGCTTCCTGGGGATCACGAACCGAGGTCGGGCTAGCTACAAGCCTTATCATCCAACGACCAATACCACTGATGACCTTGCCCAAGCTAGTGAATATCAGCTGCATTTGGCGCGCTTCGCACTCACATCCTCGGTCTGCAATCAATGGTGCAAAATCCGGATGTGATAGCGATAACAACCAGCCACCAACGGACCTCTTGCTGCAGAGCTCTACGTGTAAGTCTGTTAAGAATTCAAAATTAGTAGGTAAGGTGCTTCTGTAGAAGAGAGAGATCGATGAGTGCGGGTGCGAGTGCGATTGCGAGTGCTTCGTAATTATTTAACTTGCACAGTTCTGAAATAAAGGAGTGCGGCGCAAAATTAACCATTGGCTTTAACCACAAATCGTGGCTTTTGAAAGCAATCTCGGGGACGATCCCTTGGAGAACGACGATATAGTTAATAATACAGTACAAACAAAGACTCGTGGCTGTGGCACACAAAGTACTCGCCGTGAGTCACTTTTTTTTCTCCATTGTCTCTTACCTGAGGCTTAATAAGAAAATGCCCCAAACAGACAAGTCCCCCCTTTCTTATTAATTTACCGGTATTACCTTTGTCATTTAAAGATAGATTGGCCTGCAGAAACAAAAACAAACGATTTTGTGTTGCGCGTCAGTGGGCTATGCTATGCTGGCTTCGAGCGGGGAATGGGCGACTCCGGGGGGAGGAAGCTAAAAGTTATCTTAAAACGATCCTATCCGCGTAGTATATAACTCTCGAAGGCCCTAGTCGCGCGGGTCGAGTGGTCGCGACATGTGGGTGAAAGTTTGGGGTTGGCTCCACAGCTGTGTCGCAACTGCGAAGAAGCCCGTCTCACAACAAGAACGGATAGAAGGCTACACAGAAGGCCTCTTTTTTATATATTTTTTGAAACTGCAGTAGCGAGGAGGGAAGTAAGGAAGTAAGGAAGGAAGGAAGGAAGGACACTCTTGCCCACTCACTCATTTACTCACTGACTCACTATCGTCACTGTGTGGCTGGAAGCCTTGACTGTCTCTTGATTTGTCTTGACTGGCTTGACAGCTGCCAAAGGGCTTAAAGTCCCCTTTCCCCAGTACCCTTTCAACTCGCCATAATGAAGTCTATCATCCTCGTTGCTCTCAGCCTCGTCGCGTTGGTCGCGGCCCAGGATCTTTCTCAACTACCTGCGTGTGCTGTACGAAAACCCCTTGTCCTACTCAGACAAGTCCGCTCTATAATGCATATCTTGCTGACACAGAACTCTCTTTCGTCCCACAGACCTCCTGCGCTGCCTCTGGAATCGGCACCACTGGCTGTGCTGTGACCGACGCGCATTGTGTTTGTTCTAACGTCGCCTTCCTCAACGGGGTGCAGTCTTGCATCGCGACTGGTTGCGACCCGGCTGACCAAGAAGGTAAGCGGAACCACGCTATGCTCGAACATCTGTTTGGCGCGAAGAACTCGTGCTGATGATAATCGTCTTCTTTGCCACTTGTATATAGCGACTCTCCAGTTCGCCCAATCGTACTGCGCCAGCGGTGGCATAACCATCATGTTACCTTCAGCAGATTCCAACAGTACTTTAGAGGCTTCCACCGGATCGGGTTCAAACACTAGCACCTCAGCTGCAGCGACAAGCAATTCCGCCCAAGCCACGAGTAGTGGTACCGCGGTGAGCCAGGCGGTATGTTTTCGCTCATTCATGTCTGCTTTGCACGCCTGAACCATGATTTGATGTGATGGATGATAATGCTGATATAAACACAGTCCGCAACCTCGACATCAAGTGGCGCCGCAGCACCCATGGCAAGTGGTGCCTCGAAGTTGGTTGTCCAAGCTGTTGGGCTGGGTGTTTCTGGTATCATCGCTGTACTGTGAGAATGAATATGGGAGAATGGATCTGCAATTATGAAGATATCTCCAGTCCCGACACACTATCATCTCATCGAATACGCCGTTCGGAGGCCGAGATAATAATGGCCCAGAGAGAGTTGGCACGTAATGAGGCTACGCTTGACATTGAGATCTGTCGACTATTTGGGCTGTGACAGGCCGTCACAGCTTGCCAATGCGTACGTTCTTGCCGTTCCTCGTCGTATTGCGACTTGTGTCGACGATGAGACTGGCGTGGCTGCTGGTGGCGATGAGCTGGCCTTGGGCATCCCACACCTCAATGTCGAGATCAAGACGGCCATTCTTTATTGTCTTGGCCTTGGTCCGCGTAAACAGCCATTCGACGCCTTCCTCAGGCAGCAGCTTCTTCACATCCAAATTAAGTGTCATGGTCGGATACCAGTACTTGGCGTTCTTGGCATGCTCCTTTACTATCTGCTTCAATTTCTCATCATCCTTTTCCGTGATTGCCGCTCTCTCGACGATGGGATTAATGTACTTCTCCACAACCTGCGGGAACATATCGACCACGAAGCCCAGCGCGTCATTCGTCCAGCGCCCTTCCCGTTGCAGCGGACTGAAGCGCGACCACTGGTCGTTGATGCTGAGCGGGTGCGACGCCGGCCGCCGGTCAGGCTTGACAAGGTACATTCGCATGCAGAGCGTTGCGCGGCGAAAATTCGGGTACGCTTCCTTGCGGCGCAGCATGTAGTTGTCGTCCTCGCCCGCCGCCGAGCCCAGACGCTTCAAGTCGGCCGGCAGCGGCGGCGGCAGCGGTGTGTAGGCCGTATCTAGGCTGAGACCGGACTCGGTGGCGATGTTGGTTAGCGTGATGTACCCTTCCACCACTGGCGTGCGAGTTGCAGCCGTCCCGGTGTTGTGGTAGTCTTGGAACAGCGTCAGGTGCAGGTTAGAGATGCGGGACCCGATCTTGACGTCCCGCACGCTGAACGTGGCCGGGCCGACGGCGGTGCGCCGGATGAATTCCAGGTGGATGTTGATGGGGTCTGCGCATGAGCGAGTGGAGTGGGTAAGTTGCATGTGTGTGCGTGCGCAGACCAGGAAGGCGGACGTGGTGTAGCCGCCATTTGGTACTGGGTTAAGAGATGGTTAGTCTGGAGCTGACCAAGCTTGGAGAGCGGGGATGGTGTGCCTGTACCGGTGCCTATCGTCCATGCCTCGTCGAGTGTGATCTGGTACTCGTGTGAAGATAGTCGAGTGATGGGGATCACGTCGGCGAATGTCAACGGTTTGGCTGACATGGTGAATGAATGTGTGTCGCTTCGGTTGTTCTTGTCGTCGCGTTCGAGGTCAAGATGGTATTATAGAGAGCGCTGAATATTTGAGTACCTGGCATCTATCCAAAAAACAGAAATGATCAATATTGCTGTCGTGGACGAGAGCTCTAAACCAGGCCGTCAATGCGGCTAGTCTCGACCATTTATCCTTGACTACTAGCCATCATTCATATAATTAATCATTGCGACTTGGAAATGTGTAGCCGAGGCACTGTGCTGATTGGCCGGCAGTAATCGGAGAGGAGTCGATTGGTCTTGCACCGCAAGCTGGGTACGACCAATAATCTCTCTTGGTGCCACGGCTTCGTTTCCTCTGGCTCGCACGTCAGAATTGTATCCTGAAGCTCCAGGACACCGGTACTTGGTACACAACACCCAGATTCAATAATATCTTAGCCAGCTGCCGACGGGTCTTGGCGATGTTTATGAATGAAATCGTTTCATGGCACCAGAAAACGTCGCCAGCAAAAATAGATTTGAGGTGTCTTGAAATGGCTTTTGTGGCCCTCCAACGCAATAGCACCTTTAAGTGATTCGATAGTCTGCTGTCTTTATCCAAGCATAAATCCAGTAATGTTCCGGTATCTGACAGCTGGCTTGTAGGTCAAGATGGAGACGATCTCCAATCTCAGCCACAATGCCAAGGCGGATGGCGTCACTCAGCCCACCTGTGTGTCGTGGCGGACGAATTCCACGCGGAGAGCGGGTGACATAGCTATCCGAGCGCGAATTTGAATGGTAAGTTCGGGACTTGGACTGACAAGTATGCGTGCAGGCTTCGAGGTTTCGAGTCCAAGTGCTGGCCACTTCTTTGCCTCCGTACTCTTTCTTGATTGTATTCAGTAGGTTCGCATTGTTCTATTGCATGCCATCCGCCCACCCAGGATGCAACCAGGCACCCGCGATGTCGTCTGCTCTTTCCCGCCGCCGGCTAGTCACACGTCACGGCCGCGCTTTCTACCAGGCCGCCTTTGTCATTGCACTGCTTGCCTGCTACAGCATTATCAGGTCGTTCGCACATGACGTAAGCCAGCCGAAGCTTCTCACACGGTCGCTCGAGGTCCAGGATGAAGAATGCCGGCAGGTCCATAAGGTACAAGACCAATGCGCATACATCAAAGCCAACTGCCCGGATGAAGAGGCCGGCTTGGTCTCCTATCTGCAGCTGTTCTACTGCGATCTCAGCCACGCCAAACCCCTGGCATTTACCGTCTTGGTTCTCTGGCTAGGGCTGCTATTCAGTACCATTGGCATTGCCGCATCCGACTTCCTATGCATCAATCTCAGCACTATCGCCGCCGTTCTTGGCATGAGCGAGTCACTGGCTGGAGTCACGTTCCTCGCCTTTGGAAACGGTAGTCCCGATGTCTTCTCTACGTTTGCCGCCATGTCCACTAATAGCGGAAGTCTTGCGGTCGGAGAGCTGATTGGTGCTGCTGCTTTCATTTCCTCTGTCGTCGCCGGGAGCATGGCCGTCACCAAGCCCTTTCAGGTCGCCCGCAAGAGTTTTATCCGCGACGTGTCATTTTTCGCTGCTGCTTCAGCCTTCAGTCTGGTCTTTCTGGCCGACGGCAAACTGGTCTTGTGGGAGTGCATCTCTATGGTGGCCTTTTATGTCTTCTATGTCATTTTTGTCGTCAGCTGGCATTGGCTGGTGACGAAGCGACGGCGCATCAGATTGGCTGAGAACAGCGCACGACTACAGCATCATATTCCAGATCAGCAGGAGCTTGAGGTGCCTCAGATTGACGACGATGATGAAGAGCGTCCAGCCAATGAAAGATCAGCATTGTTACGATCAGCCTCTTCCGGCAGTATCCCAACCCTGTTGACTCCCGGCTCGCCCGCCTGGCAGCTGCACGAGGTCGAGGACGATGAGACTCGCGACCGTTATCTGGCTGAGTTGCAGTCCAATATGAGGGTCAGACCTGCCCACGCCAGGCGCAACTCGATAACACCAATCAGGCCCAGTTTGATTGGCGCACTTGAGTTTCGTTCTGTACTAAGCTCCCTCGAAAAGCGAGGCACCGGCGTCTCCCTCAGTATGGGCCGAGTCTCCGACCAATCCCCCTCCTCGTTCTATGATATGCCTCCCACCTCCAATCCTCAGCCAACCCGTCACCCAACTGACATCTCTGCTCTTGAAAGCAGAGAATCCGCGCCAGGCCATGTTGGTCGAATTCGAGCAGTGTCCGCGGATGATGCCCAGATCCTGGAGGCTACACACCATCTCAGCCACCACTCTTACGAAGTTGCCGTTTCGAGCGGATCCGTTACTCCAAGTCAAGGCCAGCTCACACCGCGGCCAAGTGCAGCGTTTCTGCAGAGCCTGGATGAACCCACACGATCAACGTCTCCGAAGCTCCTGCTTTCGCCAGCAGAGATATCAGACCCATCCCCCGGCCCTGCCTTGGCGCCGTCACGCTCCCCTTCACACTTGGCACCACCGGGGCAGTCAGCTCGCCGACCCAAGCCCGGAGACTACCATGGCCCGAGCGGCCCAAGCCCAGACCAGTCGGCACAAGAAGAGCTAACCACGCGTATTCAAGTCCCAAAACTGCATACTCCACAGCCTCACCAAGTTTATCGCAAGTGGCCTCTTTCGCAGGCATTCCCTCCTTACCATGACTCTCCACCGTCAACTCCTCGTCGCTCCCGCTCGCCTAGCATCCTTATCCCTGCACCGAGCTTGTCGCCTGAGTCCAATCCTGACCTCATCCTGCTCTCAGACAATGAGGGCGAGGAGCTTAAGGTGTATCGATGGTGGCCGTACCAATATTTACCATCCCCTCACACCATCTTCTCGACTCTTTTCCCGACTTTGTATGGCTGGCGGGACAAAACTGTGCTCGACAAGATTATGGGCATCCTCACAACCCCGAGCGTCTTCCTCCTGACCATCACCCTCCCAGTGGTTGATAGTAGTGGCGAAGACGAAGGAACGCAGACCGATGATGCGCAAGCTGCGCAAGCTGCGCAAGCTCCTCAACGTCAGAGCACCGGTATACACTTGGGTTCAGATAGGCCTCCACACACTCGGACTAACGGAACGGATGCTCCTGCCCATCCTCACACTTCTCGCCAGAGTTCTTGGAAGAGCCCTTTTACTGGGACCGAGGAGCTTGATGGCCGAACGTCAAATGCTAAAGACTGGAATAGATGGCTAGTCTTCGTGCAGGCCTTTACAGCACCCCTCTTCGTGGTCAGTATTGTTTATGCCAACATGGGCAATAACCACTCTCTCACCCTATTCATACGCATGGTGCTTGGCTCTCTCATCTTTTCGTTGGTGATCATTGCCATTCTCTTACTAACTACTACTCACGACCGCGAACCCGAACACCGGCCCTTGTTTTGTTTCCTGGGCTTTGCTGTCGCGATTGCCTGGATCTCGACTATCGCCAATGAAGTAGTTGGAGTTCTCAAGGCATTCGGCGTCATCCTCGACATTTCCGACGCAATTCTCGGCCTCACGATCTTCGCGGTTGGTAACAGCTGTGGCGACCTTGTTGCAGACATCACCGTGGCGAAGCTGGGATATCCAGTCATGGCGCTTAGCGCTTGCTTTGGCGGGCCTATGTTGAATATCCTGCTGGGCATCGGTGTGTCGGGTATCTACATGATGCTTCGGGGAGCTGCCAAAAAGCATGCCAAACACCCAGATAGGCCGGTCAAGTACACGCCCTTTGAGATTGAGGTTAGCACGACACTAATGATAAGCGGCGCGATGCTGTTAGTCACACTGGTGGGCTTGTTGATTGTGGTGCCCTTGAATAGTTGGCGGTTTGACAGGAAGATAGGCATGGGCTTAATTGCACTGTGGGCCTTGACTACGATTGGGAACGTTGTGGTCGAAGTGCTCGGGTATGATGGTCAGTGGCAGTCTCGGTCAGACTGAGCGAGCGATTCATGGAATGACTGTATTCCATTTCTGTATGGCGTCGGAAAGGACTGGATCTCGAAGATCACGGCCATAAGCGTGAGAAGATTTGAGGGCGTTTGCTGGTATGTATACGACCACCCTTGGTATACCCCATTAGTAAATGGAATCTTTCTTATCACCGAACTCCGACAGCTCCGTAACCATTAGTCCTGTCCTCGAACAATAGGACCTGAATGGCTTGACTGAATGATTTGAGTGTTCGCTGACACCCGATGTTGGAGAGAGATTATTCTTTGTACTGCTATGGATGGTACAACATAGATAAAGTACACTTCTATGCATTTCGTTGGCGGTCGATTCCCTGACATCCTCTGCTTCCCTCATGTTCACCCGCCAACGGAAACACCTCCCTTTCTTTGAGCACCGAGATGGCTAAATAGCTTAAATTGCATTGTTTCACCTGCCTTCAGACCTCTAAGTATAGCACCAACGATATCAGAACCAGGCGGGAAGTCTTGCTCGAAGTACGGCTCCCCAGCACCCTTCATATTTGTTAAGACAGCCTGTCTGAAGTGCCATCATAGAAGCGGATTAACAGGCGCATAAGGGCGAGTAAACAGCTCTTGAGCAAGATGCTTGCCTTCAAAATCTCCCCCTGTAGGCACAAAGGCTACAACCTTGTAGTTGTTGTCCGGATTAATTGAGATGTCATATGAATCGAACAGATGATGTATTCTGGCTTCAAGCAATAATCCATTCTGCACCGAGTTGATGGACTTCCCTCTTTCTGGTTGAATTGTAATGCATCGACTGTAGTCCTGATTCTTCCAGTGACCTTCGTAGGCAAGTGGGAAGATATGTGCTGCTTCGAAGCCTCCCCAGAAGTCGACTCCATTGAATGTAGGTACAGCCTTCTCTGATATGATACATTGATGATCTCGTGAACGAACAGCATCACCGAATGCGGCAATACGGCTTCTAGTAGCTAAGCTGACTGTTCGCGTGAGAGGCACTTCACTAGTGACCTGAAAGGGATGGGTAGCAACAAATGTAATAATTTCCGGGCTGAAGTGATTGCTTGTCTCTCTCAGTCTTCTTGTATTTCTCGTCTTGCAAGAAGAAGGGGCTTGAAAATATGACAATAATCTCTCTCGATCATTGCATAGAAGTTGGCATTTATGACGCCTTATAGGAGGAGTAGGCCGCCAATTTCAGTCGAGGGGCTCTTTGTCGAAGATATAGACATTTCGCCCCGCTGAGCGAGTGCGTACAGGCATCACTCTTCGGGGCGGAGGCCTTTCAGAGGGAGAGGCTGTTTTCGGGGACAGAGACAAAGAAGACATGGTGGAAGCCTGGGACACGAAGCTCGCATAGGAATGGCAAATATTAGATGGCAGGTGCAAGGGTTGTAATTAGCAAGAGGTTACAAGAGGTTCAAAGACAATGGGAAGGAAGTGAAAAAGCGCTTCGTTGCCCTCCTGGATTGGAGCTCTGAGCTTGGGGATTAGTGTAACTGAGGAAGACTTCTTCAGGCAACTGCCTAGGTGAGAGATAAGTTGATGCATAGTATTAATTGAAGCTCTGAACTTGGGGATCCTAATTACTATTAACACGGTTTGATCATGAACGCTTCCAGGCCTCCACAAACCAGGCTTGGCGGACAGCACTGGGATATGGGGAGGATTAGCTAGGCCATGGTTGAATCATTCTTATTACTCGGCCAACTTACTTCGTTCATACCTCACTGACTGCAAGGTGGTTGCAATCGGAAATGACACCCAAAGATGAAAAAACCCGGTGCAAAATGCTGATTTGTGCCTTCTCTAATTAGGTGTCTTTAATTAGCGTATCACTTGCTACCCCACCAGAGTGGACATGCTTTGTTGCTCGGACCGTAGTTGGGGTGGCTGTCATCCCACCAGGAGGCATCCTATCTAGAAATAGCTTTTTGCATCTTTATATATCGAGTGGGTATGGCGGAAAGAGGTGGCCAACAGAGTGAGATTTGGGGAGTCGAGGTGCAGCTTCGAAACTATTAACTACTCCTTTATCCATCCAATGAACATGGGCTGAGCCAACGATGTTTGCCATCTTTCAGGCCATGTTACAAAGCTTCAAAACACCTGTGTAAAGATCTTGAGAGAGTCGATATCAGCTGCATAAGCTGAGGACAGCTCGCAGAAGAGTGGTACTGCCGTGCGACTGCATGTATGGAATAGATTTCACTCGGCACGCAGTAGAACGAGTTGGGCTGAGGCGTATTATTCTGCTCTCAGAAAGTTGTTCATTGATCACTGTGCTGCAAAATCCAAGATTGAGAGAATTGTCCCATTTGATTCAAATCTGTCAATTGATTGACACGTAATGTGGCCCTGACTTCCCAAATCCCGCACTCCCCACAACTCCTCATTAGTTGCTTCATCTCGATTGTTGTTATTGTTGTTATTGTTGCTAACAGTAAGAGGCGTTGCTTCAGAAAATGTCGACCTCGGCGATGATTGCAATGGTCAGTCAGCATCCCAGCTGCACGAGCTCAATGGCTAATGGCCAACTAGAGGAGCGAAGGGGTCTTTAATGTCGTCTTCGCCTTCCTCTTCTTCCTTCTGGAGGCGCTTTGCAACGGTTTCGGCTTCGCGCCAGACGCGCAGTAGATTTCCGCCGACCAATTTGCTCGCGTCTGAGTCTTTCACACCGAGTTTGAGAAGCTCTTTGACAAGGTCAGGGTACTTCTCGACACCCTCAAGACCACGAGGGGTGAGAAATCCCATGCCGTCAAAATCGCTGCCTAGACCGACATAGTCGTAGCCAATCTTCTCGCCAATGTACACGATGTGGCGCGCAACTTGATGCAGAGTGTTGTTTGGATCGTAGAATTCGGGCAGTATAAGCGGGTCAGGCGGGGGAAGGCAGGAGATGAATGCCGGGCTGAAGTTAATCATGACGAGGCTTTTGGTGGCTTTGACGAGCTCGAGTATGTCGTCGTGTACGTTCCGAGGGTGGGGGCAGAGACTGAATGCTGACGAGTGGGAGTAGATGACGGGCGCGAGAGAACTGGCGTTGGACAGGACGGCTTGTTGCGTCCAGTACGAGGTGTGACTGAGGTCGATTAGGATGCCGAGCCTGTTCATCTCGTGAATGACTTGTCGACCGGCAGATGTCAGGCCGCCTCGATGGTATGGGGCAATAACGGTTTTGCCACCAGACGTGATGAGGGCAGCATCTGCGAACCGGTTGTGGCAGTTCCAGGTCAGAGTGGCCGCGCGCACTCCGAGGCTGTGATAGAGTCGGAGTGTTGAAAGTGGTGCGGACTGAGGCAGCTGATGAAGACCTTCAATGCTGATGGGTGAGATGAGGGACCTGGAGGCGTGGAAGCGATCCAAGGCGACTAAAAGGGGTGACGTTGCAGGGGTGAACTTGGACGGATACTGTGCTTGCAGTCGTCGAATCAGATCGATCTGAGACAGCGTTTGGGCCACCGCCGAAGCATACTGCTCCTCGCTGAAGTCGGCGCTGGCATTCTGCGGACACCCAACAAAGGCAGACCAGAGTACACCACCCACCAATCCAGAGTCTAGGCGAGGCAAGTCGACATTGAGCAGCATCCCACCATCCTCGAACTTGGAGCGAAACTCGTCGGTGTGGATCTTGTTCTTGTACGCCGCTCGAATAAATATTGCGAGATCGTTGTGGCCATCTATCAACGGCGTTTCTCTGAGGATGCTGCTTACCCTTTGCTCAAGTGTTCTCGATGGTCGTGGTTTGGGCGATGGGAAGGGCAAGCCACTGCCACCGCCCTCGGGGCTGAGTAGAATGGAAACGAAAGCAAAGAATATTACAGCCGTGAAGACAGAAACGAAGGTTTGAAGTGTGAATCTGGCCGATGTTGGCGGAGAATCGTTGTCTTCATTATCTTGGTACAGAGGTATTTCCGTTTCCTGGTTTGGCTGATACGATGGCCGAGTCTCTTTGGAATTTACTTCAGCGTTGACTGTGCCTGGACCAGACCCGTAGTAGATCTCAGGCGAGGACTCATTCTGGGGGAGAAGAGGATCTAGCTCCCTGGATTGAGGCATATTGCCTTGCGCTTTGGCGTAGAGTCCAAGTTGCGTTGCTCAAGGATCGAAGCTTGACAAACCATGAACTTATCTTGTGGTGTGAGTCGTCATCTGAGCCGTCATCGTCACTGGGTTCAAGTTACCGTAATTTACACGAAGTCAAGGGATCCTGTATTATATCATAAGCTAACAATACGGTATGTTACCAATCAGTCTAAATATCCTCTCTTGCTATTAACTGTTTCGTAGTGAACGTCTTGTGCACGCCACCTGATGTAGTGCTCGACTTGAGTAGATGTCGGATCTCTCAAGCCAACTTGAGTGAACGCTTACTGAGCTTTTAACGTATCCTTGATTGTTACCAGGAGAGTCCGCTAAGAACGACGCGTCGACGCGTTCCAGGCGTCATTTTCGTGCCCAAGTATACGACATAAGGTACAATATCGACATCCATCGACTCCGAGTCGGTCATCAGTGGTCAGCCATGCCAGCCAGCCAGAAGAAACAGGCAACGATATCGTCATTTTTTACCAAGCCTCCAAGCAAGAAACCGGCTGTCTCGCCTGCAACGACAGCGCCAACCACTCCTCCGCGAGATGCTGACTTCGATCTGCCGCAGGCCAAGCGACGCAAGGTCAGCGATGAGTCTACAGCCCAGACGGCACCGCCGACTCCCAATGAGGAAGACGACGAGCCCATTCCGGCGGTGAAAAGCCCCACGGCTAAGGGACAGCACTTCAAGGCATTGCCCACAAGGTCTCCAGCAGCAAACCGAACTTCCAAATACATCTTCAATCCTTCTTCTTCCATCCAGGGGAATGACGAACCAAACGAAGAGGACAACGATGACAGCCAGCAGAGGGAAGCACTCCATCGGCGGTTTGTCAAGAAGCTTGGCAAACCAGACAGCATTGCCGAGATCAAGCGGCGGAACAGATTGCTGGATGCCGATGGAGATGGCGGCGGCGACGACGACGACATTGACGGCGGCGACAGTGATGATGAGCCACGGCCAACCAAAGGCAAGTCTGGTGGCAAGAAGGGCGCCAAAAAACTGACCCCAATGGAAAAGCAGATCATCGACATCAAGTCCAAGCACATGGACACTCTGCTCGTGGTCGAGGTCGGCTACAAGTTCAGGTTCTTTGGCGAGGATGCCAGAGTGGCTGCCAAAGAGCTCAATATTATGTGCATCCCGGGAAAGTACCGGTATGACGAAGATTCCTCAGAAGCCCACCTCGACCGCTTTGCGTCTGCCAGCTTCCCCACCCACCGTCTCCATGTTCACGTGAAACGACTGGTGACAGCTGGCTACAAGGTCGGCGTCGTGCGGCAGCTGGAGACGGCTGCTCTGAAGGCCGTCGGCGACAATCGGAACGCGCCCTTTGTGCGGAAGTTGACCAACCTCTACACCAAAGGCACCTACATCGATGACAGCGAGGGCTTGGTAGCTGATGCGGGAGCACCACTGCCTCAGTCTCCATCTACAGGTCTTCTCCTATGTATGACTGAGGTGAATGTTAAAGGCGCTGGCAACGACGAGAAGGTGCATGTCGGTTTAGTAGGGGTGCAAACTTCGACGGCAGAAATCATCTACGATGACTTTGAGGATGGCTTCATGCGAAGCGATATCGAAACACGCTTCTTGCACCTTGCCCCCTGCGAGCTACTCATTGTTGGCCAAGTGTCCAAAGCGACGGACAAGCTTGTGGTTCACTTGGCTGGCAGCAAGTCAAATGCGCTCCAGAACAAAGTCAGGGTTGAACGAGTACCCAGGCCAAAGACGGCGGCGGCAGAATCTCACAACCATGTCTCAAATTTCTATGCTGACAAGCTGAAGGCTGCTGCTGGAGATGAACGCGCCAGGAAGATCCTTGACAAGATCTTGGCCTTGCCAGAACACGTCACCGTGTGTTTGTCCGCAATGATCAAGCATTTGGAGAGCTACGGCCTCGAGCGTGTCTTTGACCTGACCAAGTACTTCCAGCCCTTCTCGGCCAGATCTCACATGCTAATAAATGGCAACACTCTGAACTCGCTGGAGATCTACCAGAACTCGACAGACCACGCAGTCAAGGGCAGTCTCTTCTGGTCTCTGGACCGCACAATCACCAGGTTCGGCTCACGTCTGCTGCGCAAGTGGGTTGGCAGGCCATTACTCGATACGTCGGCCATCGAAGCCCGCTTGGTTGCCGTGGAAGAACTTCTCGAGACGGCGAAAGCAGACCAGGTAGACAAGCTCAGAAGAGTACTTGCGAAGCTACGGACCGACCTGGAGAAAAGCTTGATTAGGATCTACTATGGCAAATGTACTCGACCGGAACTTCTCACCGTACTGCAAGCACTCCAATATCTTGGTAACGAATACGCCTACATCAAAGACGAGACAACCACCGGCTTCGACTCGGCGCTCATCGCATCCGCGCTGTCCTCTCTCCCATCAATTCTTTCCGAGGCGGTGGCCTACCTCGACAAAATCAACTTGTCCGCAGCCAAATCCAACGATAAGTATGCCTTTTTCCGGGAACAGCATGAGACAGACCTCATCTCCGAGCACAAGCATGGCATTGCCTCTGTTGAACACGATCTCGATAGCTTTCGCTCAGTGGCTGCAGAAAAACTCAGCCGCAAGACGAGAGTCGACTATGTTACCGTCCAGCAGAATGAATACCTGATCGAAGTCGACAACTCGTCTGCTGCAATCCGGCGTGTGCCTGCTTCATGGGTCAAGATTAGCGGAACGAAGAAAGTGTCCCGCTTCCATCCGCCGGAGGTGTCGAAACTACTGCGTGAACGCGATCAGCACAAGGAATCACTGGCTGCGGCCTGCGATGCCGCCTATATGGAGCTCCTGGCGGACATCAGCACAAAGTATCAGCTATTCCGTGATTGCATCCAGTCCCTTGCAACACTCGACTGCCTGCTCTCGCTTGCGTCTGTCGCGAGCCGGCCTGGTTACAGCCGACCGATATTCTCCTCAGACCCGCAATCCACTCACATAGATATCAAGGGCGCACGTCACCCCATGGTAGAGCAGCTCCTGCTCGACTCTTACGTACCCAACGACATCACCCTTTCAACCGCCACTGCCACCGCCGCTGCGCCGGGTTCGCCACCACCCCGCGCTCTCCTCATCACGGGTCCCAACATGGGGGGAAAATCATCATACGTGCGCTCGGTAGCCCTGATCGCGATCATGGCGCAGCTCGGGTCCTTCGTACCGTGCGAGCGCGCGCATCTAGGCATCTTGGACGCCGTGTTCACGCGCATGGGGGCCTTCGACAACATGATGGCCGGCGAATCGACCTTCATGGTCGAACTGTCCGAGACGGCCGACATCGTCAAGCTGGCTACTCAGCGCAGCCTCGTCGTTCTCGACGAACTGGGCCGCGGCACCAGCACCCACGACGGTATGGCCATCGCTGCGTCCGTGCTCGATTACCTCATCCGCCACACGCGCTGCCTCACGCTCTTCATCACACACTACCAGGCCCTCGCGCGCCTGACCGACACTTTTCCTGGCGGCGAGTTGAAGAATGTGCACATGCGCTTTACTGAGGAAGAAGATACAGGGGTGTCCGAGGAGAGAATCACGTTCCTGTACGAAGTGGCTGCAGGCGTCGCCCATCGGTCGTACGGGCTCAATGTGGCCAGGCTGGCGAATGTGCCGCGGGCTGTGGTCCAGCTAGCCAAGACCAAGAGCGCTGAGATGGAGACGCAGATGCGTGCCGTGAAAGTGAGGGCGCTGGGCGCGGCTTTGCTGGGAGTTGGCGGGCATGGTTCTCACCTACCCTCGCGCGGGAGCGGTGGGGAGGTCGTCATTGTCGACGACGACGACGACGACAACAAGTTGGACCTCCTCGTGGAGCGCATTCAAGAACTGTGACAAAGAAAGAAAGACAGACAGACAGACAGACAGACAGTGTTGCTTACAGCTTGATAGCATTTCAATGCATAGATACGTTATATGGGTGTATAGGATTAGAGCAGGATGGTGAATAGTGGTGATCTCTTATTCTAAATCTAGAATCTACAAGTTGGGGGGTTTCAAGAACCACGAAACAAAAACTGCATATCCTCAGGCGTCAGCTTGTCGAGGGCGACCTGGTCGCCATTGACGGTTCCGTTGATCATGTTGGCCTTCTTCTCCTGCAGCAGCACCATGCGGCTCTCGACGGAATCCTCGATGCACAAGCGGGTGATGACGCAGGGGCGGCGCTGGCCGATGCGGTGGCAGCGGTCGGCGGATTGCCATTCAGCTGCTGGGTTCCACCAGCTAGAAATAATCATCAGTACGAGAGGGGGGAATCAATTGTGGGGGAGAAAAAGGAAGAAAGCTTACGGATCGACAATGAAGACTCTAGATGCCTCGGTTAGATTGAGAGCGACACCGCCGGCCTTCAAACTGACGAGAAAGACCTCGACGTCGACGTTGTCCATGAAATAGTCGATGGACTTCTGGCGCTGGGCGGGCGACATGCTGCCGTCGAGAAGCACAGTCTTGAAGCCGCTCTTCTGCAGGCGCCACTGGACCAGCTGCAGCATGCTGGTAAACTGGCTGAAGACAATGCTCTTGTGGGTTTGCTTGCGACTGCGCAGTTTGTACAGGTCGTAGACAAGCATTTCGATCTTAGTACTAGAAGTCCAGTCCTCCATTTTGATGCGGTTGATGATGCTGTTCTTCTTGACGTTGTCCTCGTCCTGCTCGATTTCAGGCTGGTCCCAGTCAATGACAAGGGGAATGTGGCACTGAGGGCACTCGGCGTCTTCTTCTTTGCCATCAAAGGCTGCAATGTAGTTCTTGGCACACTGTCGGCAGAACTCGTGATGGCAGCGAGAGCGGATGGCTTCCTCGGCCGGCTCGTCACACAAGCGGCAGACAAGGACATTTTGGCCGCCGGCGGCATTCTTGCGCAGGATGAGGTCAGGATGGTTGGCAACCTGGCGCATCTGCATGATAAGACCGAAGATGTTGGCATAATTGTTCAACATGACACCCTGGGCGACGTAGGTGTCGAACTTGCGGGTCGAGTTGGACATGATGGAAACTGAAAAGTCGCGTTCAATCTCGCCAAAGAATTCATTGTGGATGACAATGTCCTTGGGAGGCAGCTCCATGGAGGAGGTGTGGTCGCGTTTCATGCGGCGGAGCATGATGCGGTCGGTAATCAGGCGGAGTTTTCCGAGGCCGGCCTTGCGCAAGGCGGTGTCCTCGCCTTGGGTGATGGGGTTCAGGATTTCTTGGTTGAAGACGCTGACGTGGTTGAAGCCAGAGTGCCTGCATTGGGTACACATCTTGGACTCGTCCTGGGACCAGTGGAGCTGTTTGCAGGCGCAGACCTTGCAGAAGTAGCAGGCAAAGGGCTCGATGTCAAGGAAACGGAGCAAGGAGAAGAACTCGCCGATGCGGTTCTGGACAGGAGTGCCAGAGAGACACCATTTGTAGTTTGATTTGAGGGCGAAGCAGGCTTTGGCAACGCCGGTGGTGCGTTGCTTGATGGAATGGGCTTCATCGAGGATGAGACGGTGGTAGTGGATGGCGTGCAGAAGAGAATCTTCCTTGACAATGCCGCCGCCGCGGTTCCAGCCTTTGGATTCTTTGCGGTACATCGATTCAAGGCCTGAGTAGGAAACCATGATGACGTTGTACTTCTGGATCTCCTTGAGCGTCATGTTCTTGCACTTGGGATTGGCAGAGACGTGGTAGACGAGGACGCTGAGTTTCCCATCTGTGTAGGACTTGATCTCGGCCTGCCATTGCATGAGGGCGACAGGGGGGACGACGACGAGGGTGGGAAGCTTAGCTGGGTAGTCGGACATGATGAGTGAGACGGCCTGGATGGTCTTGCCCATGCCCATTTCATCGCCCAATAATCCTCCGTGCCATTGGGACTGCTCCTGTTTTTGCATCCAGTCGAGGCCCTCACGCTGGAAGGGCTTGAGTTTGCGGCTAATGTCGGGCGGTTGAGGAGCAGTAACGGGGACAATGGGCTTAATGGCCTCGAGGTCTTGCCACATGGTCTTGATCTCCGGGTGAGCCTTTTCAAGCTTCTTGCGCTCGCGCTGAGCACGTTCTCTAAACCAGGCCTCCCTCCGACGAAGCCGGCGATCAAGTGCTCTATTCCGGGATCGGGCCAAGGCTGTGACTGGTCCAGTATCAAGATCTGGAGCTGTGAGTGGGACATCGGTCGCCGAGTCGCGATTGGAAGCGTCGTCAGACTCAGATAGAGAGGTGAGATCACTGTCGAAGCTTGATTCTCCGTCCTGTTGTAGCAGCTCGCCTTGGTCCGACTGCAGGTCGAGCGAGACGAGACGGCGAACACGGACCCGGCCAGGTTGGAGCGTGCGTCGGACTCGTCTCCTGATCGCCGGGTTGTCGTCGGCCGCGGTGGCGGCGGAATCCTCATCGAAGGTGGTGTCATCCTCATCGTCCTGATCATCCTGATCATCCTCATCGTCCTCATCCTCATCAGCCGTGTCTGGGATGGGAGCGGCTCGTCGTCGGGCCATGCCTGTACCTGTACCAGCACGGCGGCGTTTGATAAGGGGCTCGCCGTCTGATGAGTCAGCGGCTACGTCATACTCTTGAGCTTGCAGATCAGCAGCAAATTGGGCGTCATTGATGGTGCGCCGGTCATCGTCGTGGTCGGAGTCGTCGCCGGCCTGCTTGCGTTTCTTTGATGCTGACCGGGTCGCGAGCGCGTAGACGGACTGTCTCAGTTCTAGTGCTCTGGCTGTGGCGCCCTTGGGCTTCGACGAGGAGGCCATTAGCGGTGTGGGCACTGCACTGGTGGCGGGAGTGTCGTAGTTGGAGTCCTCGGTGGAGTCGGCGATGGACGAGACACCGCTGCTTGAGGCAACAACGGCGGCTGTGCGTCGGTTGGTGCGGGGCACGACGACGGCGGTGAAGATGCTCCTCGCTGCCGCCGTCGACGCTGCCTCGCTGTCCAGAGGATCCGAGTTTGGGATCTCAGGCGATGGCGCCAGTCTGGACGATGACCGCAGAGCTTTCCGAGTCGACTTGATGCTTGGTTGTGGTGTTGTCGGCCGAGAAGCTGATGACGAGAGAGCTGACCTGTTCTTGGCAATGGAGGAGGCAGAGCGCCTGCCCGCCGTGGATCGAGCCATTGCTGGGCAACGCTTTTTTGTATATTGCCTTGTCAGGGGATGGAGTTGCTGCGCACCAGAATAGGCGAGGCATAGACTTCAGGCAACAGCAGGGGACGGAAGGGAGACAGGTGGGGATTCAGCACGCTGGCACGCGGTCATTGGAGTGGGCAATTTGTGGCCCGCGCCAAGAAACACTTTACGCGATACGCGTGGACACGTGACGTCACTTGACCACATATACCTCACGTGACGGCACGTGACGGCACGTGACTGCGCGTCATCAACGTACCGCATCCACTTCGCTGCCTCTGAGTGAAGGTGAGCGGAACAATTGAGCGGAACAGTCAACAGAGCAGCTAAGGAGACGCTGACACAATGTAAGTCATTCTCCTCTCCTACACCACGGCCGCCATTGCTGTCTCTGCTTTGCCTCACACTGTTGCCTTTGTAGGTCCCGCCGTGCAGATGCGAGGAACCGCATTCGAGGGCCTCAGTCCGCGCTGACCGACTTCCTGGCCGCTAACAATATCTCGGCCGCGCAAATCAGTGCTGACTACCAGCGCCGACTGGACAATGCCCGGCAAAATGCCGCCCAGTCGGGCAATGGAGACGACCGAGATGCGGAGGAGGAGGAGGACGACGACGACGACGATAATGATGATGATGATGATGAAGTAGAAGACGCGGCTGAGCAGAAGAAGCGAAAACGTAAGGAGGAGAAGACGCTGCAAAAGATCAAACAGACCAAAGAGTTCAAGCGCCGCAAGCATGAGAGCCGGCGATGGGGCGGCAGCGATGATAGCGATGACAACGACGGTGACGGCGACGGCGACGGCGACCACGCCCTGGCACGCAGCATGATGCCACACAACAAGAAGACGAAGAAGAAGGTAGTGCGTCTGCCCGGCCAGCTAGACAACTGCGAGCTCTGCGGCAAGCGCTTCACCGTCACCCCCTATAGCAAGGCCGGCCCTGCCGGTGGGCTGCTCTGCCCCAAATGCTCCAAGGAGGCCAAGGATGACGAGAAGGCGCGGCAAAAGGCGGCGGCGTCGACGGCAGGCAAGAAGAAGACGATGCCACGCGCCCGCCGCCGCCAGACAGAGAGCGACCGGCTGATGGGCGACGTGCGGCCGGGCGCCAAGAGCCTGGTGGACTGCTGTGTTCGCAAGGTGGCCGACGTGGTGACGGACATCGATGACTTTGGTGACATGCCGCAGCGGCTGCTCGACCGCCTTAGCCAGATCCTGTCCAAGAAGCGCGTACTCACGCCGCGCACGCTGCGCCTGTTCCTGCGTGCCGACTGCGACACCATCGACGTGTACGACAGCGGCAAGCTCGAGGAGGACGACTTCCAGCGCATCTTCGCCCACATGGGCCATGTCGGTCGCGTCAACCTGCGCTTTGCTGGCCAGCTAAAGGATGGCGCTCTGCTGTACATGGCCGACAAGTGCACGCGCCTCCGGCACCTGCAGCTGGGCGCCGCCAACCTCATCTCCGATGCGGCTTGGTCGGCCTTGTTCGTCCGCCGCGGCGCTCAGCTCGAGTCGCTCAAGCTGTCGGAGCTCAACGACTCGCTGCGCCATGACATCGTGCTGCTCCTCAGTCGCCACTGCACCCAGCTGCGCCGCCTCAAGTTGCGCGCCTGTACGCACATGACCGACGCCTCGGTCGCCGCGCTCGCGTCACTGGCCCAGCTCGAGCACCTCACTCTCTCTGTCGCCACCGACACCACCACCGCTGCCACCCTCAACCAGCTCATCGCCACCGTTGGCCCCAATCTGCGCACGCTGTGTCTCGAGTCCTTCGACAATGCCGACGACAGCACGCTCGCCGCCATCCACACCCATTGCTGCCGCCTGTCGAAATTGCGCATCACCGGCTCGAGCCAGTGCACCGACACCGCCTTTGCCAGCTTGTTCACGTCCTGGCCCAACCCACCCCTGCCATACCTCGACCTCTCCTCCAACCGTGACGTCGACGAAGTGCGCGCCGACGGCGCCCTCACCAACACCACCACCAATCCAGCCGACCAACAGCCCATCGGTCTCGGCTCGGCCGGCCTCAAAGCCTTGATGCGCCACTCCGGCAACGCCCTGCAGCGCCTCGACCTGCACTCCAACCGGCACATCGGCATCGACGCCCTCCTCGACGTCTTCGACGGCCAGGCCCAGTACCCGGCGCTGCGCGATATCGATCTGTCCTTTGTCGCCACCGTCGACGACGTCGTCATGCGCGGCATTTTCCGCAGCTGCCCCAAGCTCAAGAAGCTGGCCTTGTTCGCCTGCTTCAATGCCCGTGGTGCTGCCGCCACCATCCCCGCTGGTGTCGCCGTCGTCGGACTGCCCAATGCTCATGATCATATTGTCCAGGGCGATGAAGGATTCTGATCTGTCTGTCTTGTCATGTATACGCGCAAGCCGAACGAATAAACGAACGTAGAACTGCATGAATGAAAGGCTGAAGAAATGCAAATAGACCCACATACCCTTTCCGCATTTATCGTCTGTTCAGCCGTCGCCGCATCTCCTCAAGCTTTGCCACAATATCTTCCTCTCTGGCCCGCACTGCACACTCGATTTGCTGCGTCTTCAGCGCGCTGTTCCAGTCGTTGTCAGCGTCTACTGCTGTTGCTGTTGCTGCCGCATGCAGCTTCCTGTGCTCCTCTTGCAGCCGGCTGTCAACCTTCCGCCGCTCGTGTTGAATCTTGCTCGCCCACACGGCCTCCATCTCCTTGATCGCCGCCTGCCCAGCCTCAGCAAACAAGTCGACTTTCTGTTCAATCCTGTCTTGCTCCTTGCTCAAACAGACCAGCGAGTCCTGTTCATAACTTAGTCAGGCCATCCATACTCTCATAACTTAGCTCACCTCGATCATCTGCCCTAAAATATCCCGCAACTTCTGCTGCAATCGTTGGTGATTGCCGGTCTGCATCCCGTTGTCGCTGTCGTTGTCATCGTTGTTGTTGTTGTTGTTGTCGTAGTTGTCGTCGTTGTCGTCGTCGTCGTCCTCCTCCTCCTCCTCTACCACCACTTCGTAATGATCTTCGGCTTCGGCTTCGGCTTCGGCTTCATCGCTGTCCCGGCCTACCTCTGCCATGTACACGTCTTCAGATGACTCGCTCCGACGCAAGATAAGCCCATCTCCTGCCTCAGTTCTCTCCACAAGCGTCGGATCTGTTCCCACTTCTTCACTGCAGCTCGTCGTGCCTTGCCTCTGCTCAACCAATTTCAAGTCTCGCTCAAGAGCAACATGGAATGGAACCGGAGTTGACGACGAATGCCTCTGACCTGCTGTATCAGCACATTCCCTCTCTGTACCCGCCCTCCAAGGTTTGACACGTTCCGCTTTTGCCCCCATCTTGTCTTGCCACCCCAATGCAATCTGGCTTGACTCATTGTCTTTCCCCTGATCTGGAGCCATGTCTGCTTGCCCGAGACTTGATCGTCGCTGGATGCTTGCGCCCTTCTGGGTGCTGTGGTCCACTTCATTTTCATTCTCTCGTCGCTCCCCCTGATCTTTGCTTTCAGCCCTAACTTCTGTCTCGTTCTCCCCAGGACCAAACCCATCATCAACATAGATCACATCCTCGACTGCATCTGCTGAATTAAGGCTTGATGAAGCTCGACCTTCTTCACCTTCGGCACCCTCTGTCTGATACACATCTCTCTTGGACTCTTGCGAAAGACGAGGCCTCCTCTCCGACCGCGGTACTCCTTGGTTTGCTGGTCCTCCAGGTCCAAAGTGGACGATCCCCATCTTGCTAGCGTTCTTTCCCCTCTTATAACCACCACTCCAACTGTCTCGCAGTCGCGCTATTGGCCTTCTTGTCGGCCCACTCGTCTGGTCGGATTCGTCGAAAGAAGCGGATCCGATTGTCTTGGATCCAGTTGGTGTTCGTGATTTCGACGACATTGGCTTCCTTGGTGATGCGCTCTTGGTCGCATTAGTCATGCTGATAAACTTCTTCTTGCTACCAAAAGGTGTTTGTGCAGGCTGAATCTTCTCCTGATCAGATGGATCTGACGGCAGCATTTCATTAAGACGTGCGCCAAAGCTGACCCTCGCAGCCTTGGGGCTGGTTGATCGATGCCGTCCTAGGGCTGGGTACGAGAGTTGCGCAGCTTCTCCATCACTGCTAGCATCCTCCTCCTCTATTCCAGCATCCGCTTTCTTGATTTCCTCTTGGACACCTTCATCTCTGCCCCATCCATTGGATGGCGATGCAGCATCTCTCTCGAACATCTTCAGCTTACATTCAGGTCGATCCTTGACATGCACCATTTCAGTGACTTTGCCTCCGGAAGATGTCTTTGTGATACTTGGCACAGGCGACTCTTCGTACGTCTTAGTCGTGTATGCTGCTCTTCGCTGTCTTGATGTAGCAATCGCCACTGCCTCATTTCCCTCTTGCAGTCGTGCCGCCGGCTTCGACATGTGCTTCTTGGATGTACGATTTGCAGGTCTGTTTAGTACCTTTCTCTCACTGGATTTTGTTTCGGTAGCTCTGCTCTCATTTCCTCTTATTTCGCTTTTCTCATCATTGTTACTATCGTCCGATAGTTCAAAGCTCACCTCTCCCTGTACCCTATTCAATTCCACTCCGCGAGTATTCCCTTGCTTGCTCTTGCTCGGTGGTGCCGCTTTCCGTTTAAGACCAGAAGATGGAACACTATCGCAGCTGGCTTTTGGAGCTTGTTTGCCTGCCATTGACTTAGTGGATTCTTGAGTATCTTTGCTCGTCGCAATGGACACAGCGGTCTTTGGACTCTTCTGCCTGGCGGCCAACGTGGCTTTCTTAGAGCTCCAAAGTTGCTGCTCCGAAGGCAGGCGGGGTCCAGTGTCAGACGCGCCTTCCTTCAAATCTCTTCTTGACCAATTCTGTCCTGTCAACTTACACCGTGACCTCTCAACAACCTCGTCAACCACTCTGGTGAATCGCGACGTCTTGCTGTCGTGTGCTGCTGTGCTCCGTGCTGCCACGAGCTTATCTGCAAACCCGTTTCTATCTCTCTGGCTTCCAATAAAGGAGGACTCACTTGTGGTCTCCTCATCTGCAGCTTCCACAAAATTGTTCTGGGAAAGATTTTGTAATGGTGACTCATCAGTCACCCCTGAACCCTGACACGTCTCCTCTATGCCTGATGTCCGGTACCATGGGATAATTGCTATCGATCGGTGCTTTAGAGTGCTGCGGGTTCCCCGGGATGCCTCCTTCACTGACCTCTGCACGTCAACAATACTGTCCAAAGCACAGATTGCATGATCTTCAGAAGTGAATCTGAAGGAAGCTTTATCTAGACCACGCTTCATTCCCGAATCTTTCTCATAGCCTGAGTCATCAAGGTACCTAATTTCTAGAATTGAAGTATCATCGGCAGAGTAAGCAATTTCCATGAGATCAGAGGCATGGATAGGAAGCGTCAAAGTCTGGATACCGCTTGGTGAGGCGAACAAAACGACAATGTGCTCCGAAATGACCAATACACTTGGCTGGAGAGTCTTCAAGCCTCCCTCAAGGTCCATTTGCACAGCATCAATTCTAGTGGCGCGTTGCCTGACCATGGTTTGTTAGCATACAACACACAAAATTCACAGTGTACCTACCTCGTGCCCACAAATGCAATGGTTGCATCTTGGTCCGAGAAGAATTCTTGTATTTTGCCCAACCATTTAGGATCACATTTCGCAGCTTTGGGAAAGCTGAGAAGCGTCTGAGCGGCAGTCTCTGGACCAAAGAAATCTTCAACCGTGGCTCCATGAGCACAGAGCTCTCGGATGATATCTGCAACCAGGAAGCGAGAGACATAGTCCTCGAGATTGGTGAGGAGAAATTGGAAATGGCGGTGTTCGTTGTAGTGTGTGAGCTGAGTACAGAAAGACGGCCTCCCGCTGATCAAGACGGAGATCAATTGGGCAGCCTAGACATGCTAGTCACCACCGATTTTCTTTAGCCTACAAAACCGACTTACCATCCATCTAAGCCTGCAGTTAGTGCCTTCGCTAACCAGTCTGCTGAGCAAAGGATGCATGAGCTTCTGGGACAGAACTATGAAGCGTCGATTGAGTGGAACCGCATCTTCCAGGCCACATTGCCCAAGCGAATTCTTCGCGAACTCACTATCTGCGTACTGCTTTATATTGTCAAGGAAGATGTGAAGCAATCTCTCCTGAGCAGTGGAGTAGGTAAAGTGAAAAACAATGGAAAAAAGTTGTGCAAGTGACCGCGACTCCAGATTGAACATATGATCCTTGTTGCCGCCATCGAATAATACCAGCAGCGGCTCCAGGAGAGACGGTTCGGTTAAATGGCACGCGTGCTTGAATGGTTCAATAAGATCTCCAGGTATCTTGACAGTCTCCTGGCTAGGTATTGATTTGTGCAAGAACGTCACGAGGGCAGCAAAAGGCGCGTCGAATGAAGCATTCGCGTCTGGCTCTTCCAAAAAGGGTGCTGGTTCAGTATGAGCGTGCATCTCTTGCGGTCAATCACATATCAGAGCATGTTAAATGTAGTAGGGAGTCATTGGGAGAGACGACGATGGGATGGATACAGTACAATACTCGCAGCTCGGACCGCGTTCCTGCCCAAAGTTTGGACCTGTCATCGCAACTGCTGCCAACAGAGCTCTCAATTGTGCCAGCATAGTGACAGTGTTTGTTCATTGCGACGGCCGTTCATTGCGATGCTTGTTCAAGGCGCCAATCTGAATGCATCGGTTCAATCGGATTAGATCTTCACCATGGAATTCCAAGTCCAGCACCTCACAAAGACGACAGTGCCTGCGCTTACAGGACATGGACCAAGGATGCTCCTAGAGATGATATAAATCAATGCCACCGTAACTCCAAGTCCAGAACGTCATCAATTGGGAGCTTGGCCAATTCAACATGATGTTAATGTTCAAAACAGCAGAGCGGCTATCGGACTCGGCACACGGCAAGATGTGCCAGCTTCTACCGATCTTCCGGAGAAGTTACACACAGAACTCGTATCTATGACAAGACACTCATCAGTTCATGTACATTCAAGTACCACGTACAATACTCGTATACCAGAGCACTACCGTAGTTCACTTTCCCAATCTTGCGATCACCTCACTGGTATCCACTATGGCGTCAACCAAGGAAACGCTTACACGCGGTAGATCTGTGTCTTTGCCCAGCCCTTCTGGCTTCCTATCAGAGTTACGGTCGACGCCTCAAACATGTCGAGCGCGAAGAGACGCCTCGCTGGGTGACACTTGCATCAACCTCCCTGTTCTTATCGAGGAGGTGTCCAATAGCAGTCCCTCATCTTCGGAGACCGTCCTTTACCTGGGATATGGGTCCAATCTCAGCGCAGAGACCTTCCGGGGCAAGCGTGGCATACGACCCATATCTCAAGTCAATGTCGTCGTGCCACAACTACACATGACCTTCAATCTACCAGGCATACCTTACAGCGAACCATGCTTTGGAAATACCGAGTATCGGGCACTCCCGACAACCACACCATACCAGAAGCTTGTGTCTGCAGCAGCAGACGACCACCCAGACTATCGTAAAGACCACTGGGCCAAAGGTCTTGTGGGAGTCGTCTACGAGGTAACCAAGGCAGACTACGCCCACATAATCGCCACCGAGGGTGGAGGAGCAAGCTACCAAGACGTCGTCGTCGACTGCTACGTGCTTAGCAACAATCCCAGGGACAAAGTCCCTTCCAACCCCACCGCGTCTGGTGACCCACCCTTCAAAGCCCACACCCTGCTTGCACCCGCCCAGCTTCCCAACCGGCAGCACAGCTACGCGCAGCCGAGTGCGCGGTATCTCAAACTAATCACTGATGGCGCTGCCGAGCATGCACTGCCCTATGAATACCAAGCCTACCTTGATCAAATCCGGCCTTTCCGCATTACGACCACAAAGCAGCGCTTCGGCCAATTTCTCTTCCTCATGACATGGATTCCACTGTTTCTGTGCTTTTTCTTCGGCATCGCCAAGATCTTCCTCAAGCCAGATGGTACCTACCCGGAGTGGTTTGCTAAATTGCAAAAATCCATCTTCTCCACTTGTTGGGCTAGTTACGATAGCGTTTTCAAGCCGATCTTTGGAGATGGTGAGAGGACGATTGGCGATATGATGGGGGATGAGGAGGATGAGAAGGCGCTGCTGGTCCGCCAGAGTATAGATCAATATGGAAGTGGTGGACGCTTGTACACGGTCTGAGAGAGAATTAACGAGATGATGTCGAATTAATAAACTTGAATGCATCTGGGTAGTCAAATACATGTTAACAGCCGAGGAACCGTACAGTAATAATATGATTTGTCCCTTCTTCCAGTTGTTCCCATTTTTACTCTGCTTTAATTACTTCCTAACTTTAAGGAGTCATTCCTACTCATATATGCATATGCCTGCACATACTAAAAACCCTTTGTTTAAAACAACCCCAACGCTAATAACTAATCCACTCGGACCGCCATATCAAGCCACCGAACTCATCCTCGCGACAACTACGAACTAAGAGCCTGCCCTCTTCTAAGAAACAAGTAATATCCACACACTTGGGCTCCACCCTGGCCCCGTCGGCAATCCACCCTCTTCGGCGAACGCGCGCCAGCGCATTACTGGCCTCGACTCCGCCGCCAACAGCGCCCGCCTTGATAACCGCTTGCTCTTCCATACTGCCCAGGCGCTCCGCAATGGCATACACGCCCAAGGAGCCCGATACTTTCTGCTGCAACTCCTTGTCCGCACCAGCAAGCAGACTAGTGACCTGGTGGCGCGCCTTAGTGGAGTGCCAGCGGTGGTATTTGTCGTTGTCGTTGCAGCCCGCGATAACGAAGAGAGGAGGTCCGATCCCGCTGTCCATGTAGAGGCTTTCCTGTTCGCTGTAGTTGCGACTGGTGCCGCTGCCGCTGCCGCTACTGCTGTCGCCACTACCACCAGGCAGATATATGCCCGATGATGAGGGCTCGAGGTCGAAGAGCGGTTCGCAGAGGACAATGAGGCGGGCGAGGTGGGCATTGAGAGTGGATTTGCGCTCTGCATAGCTAAGGCATGCAGCGTGGTAATCGCAAGTCTCGGGTGGCTTACATGGTGGTACAACGATTTGACCATCAGGCTCGTGGAATGCTAGCTGCGTTAGGATGATGAGGTAGAGGGCCTCGCGGTAGGCTTTCAGGAGATGGGGCCCCAAGTAGCGCTTCCTCGACGACACTGATGCGGCGGAGGAAGTAGAGGAGTCAGTTTTGACCCCTGTGCTGGAGGTGTTGCGTGTCGATGGTGCCGCTTCCGTCTTGGAATACTCAGCATACGCCAGCGACCACTCGAGCAGGCGCGACACTTGCTTATGCTGGACGGAGAAGTTGTCAGGGAGATTGCCGAGTTCTAGTTGCACCCAGGCGTCCCAGACATAGGCTCCTTCAGTGAAAAGGACGTCCCGGGCATGCTCGAGGGAGGTGAACGTCTTGGGGATCGGGTAACTGGGTACACTGTCCAAGGTGAGTGAGGGGCGCGAGAGGATAGTGGTGGACGAGCCGAAGATGCGATGTGCCTGGGCTTCAAGTTTATCGGTAAAGGAGTGGAGCGACTCGTAGCCGATGTCGACTGATTTGTAGGCAGTAGTGGTGTGAGTGGTGATGCCGGTCGGGCGGCTGATAAGACCTTTAATGCCGGTAGTCAGGTAGTCTAACGCGATGTCATAGTCTCCCTGGAAGGTCTCGAAGATGGCGAGGAGCAGGGAGACGATCATGCGGATCTCTGCAACTATCGGATTACTGGACTGCGGATCAGCTTCGAGCCGCGTGAGTGCTTTGCGGCATTGCAGTACTGAGATGTCGCAGAAGCGGAATGCCTCGGGAGTAATTCCAAGTTCAAACCGGCGGTGTACGGCCCCTACAGCAGATGCTGCCAGCAGGACGGTTGGGTGCAGGAAGCAGGCGCGGAGCATGAAGCAGTGCCACACACTAGAGTCGAAGTACGCCCCGAATTCGGGACACGTGCGGTGTCGGAAGAAGTCGAAGCAGAAATAGTCAATGTCTGTCTGAAACCAGGGTGACTTTGGGGGCCGCCATAGTTTCAACAGCTGGTGCTGGTCTTGGGCCTGTGGTGGCGAGTAAGGGGAGCCGGATGAAGATGACAATGAAGACGAAGCGTCTCGTGAATGGACATCAACAGCCGAGTCCGGGAGTGATGGTAGTTTGGCCGTCTTCGTCTTTGGCGCACTTCTCTCGTAGCCATCACATTTTCGTCCTGTACTGGTGCATCGGTTGCAGAAGGGCCTTGCTTCGTCGCATTTCTTCCGTCTAATCTTACATGTTAAGCATCCAGTCCTCACCTTACTGTGGGTCTTGCGTGTCCGTTTCGGCTTGTCGGCAACAACCACTTCCATAATCATGGGGGACGCCAATGTTGCAGTAGTACCTGCTTCGTCATCGTTGCTAGATACGCCGCGGCCATATATGAGACGTCTGGACGTGTAACGCGGCCAGCGACCAGACTCATAGCGGCGCCGCTGACGACCTTAGAAATACGCTCTGACCAATCATGAGAGCCGAGCGGAGCCCATGGACGCTCGTTGCTGCCATACTGGCCAATAGTGCATCAGCATTATCAGGCTGCAGCGTGTTGCTGCCTGGGGATTTGTTTATTAGGAAACCAACATCCGTGGTCAACGACTGCGCTCGTAGACTGGGAATTAAAAACCGTCAAATGCAAATACGAGCAGCTTCTGGGACTCATCTTCATTCGTACTAATAAATACCACAACATGTATACATACACGTACTAGCACCAGAAATGTGCGGCTCAGCCCGCTCCCTTCCGTGCTTCTCAACGCCCAGGCACTTTCCGCTGAAAATCCCTAAGCGAAAGCAAGGCTTTTCTTAATTTCTGCAATGGCCTTGCCGGGGTTCAATCCTTTCGGACAGGTCCTGGAGCAGTTCAAGATGGTATGGCAGCGATACAAGCTCATGCTGTTGTCAAGGGCCTCTTTTCGCTCTGCCTTGTGCTCGTCTCTTGAGTCTGCTAGCCAGCGGTAGGACTGCATGAGAACAGCCGGGCCAAGATATTGGTCGCTGTTCCACCAGTATGATGGGCAAGACGTCGAGCAGCATGCACAAAGGATGCATTCGTATAATCCATCGAGCTTTTTGCGTTCGGCAGGTGACTGTCGGTACTCCTTACCCTGGAACACAGTCAGACACGTCTTTTCATCAGCGCCAAGTTACTCACGTCTGGAGATGGAGTGTCTCTTTGCAGATACGGCTTGATGGATTTGTATTGCTTGTAGAATTGAGTCAAGTCAGGCACGAGATCCCTGACAACATATGTGTGCGGTAGGGGATAGATCCGAGACTCCTTGGACGTGTCTGTAGGGATACGGCCTGCATTACTGTCAGCCCAGGCCTACGTTGTTATCCAGCGCGAGACCTAGCATACATAGACACGCCAATGTGTTGACACCGTCGATGTTCATAGCACAGCTCCCGCAAATGCCCTCTCGGCAACTCCGTCGGAAGGTCAGTGTTGGATCAACCTCATTCTTGATTCTTATAAGCGCATCGAGCATCATGGGACCCGTCTTGTTCAGATCGAGCGTGTATGTCTGCATGTGCGGCTTCGAAGTCGGCTCATCAGGGCTCCATCGATAAATGCGGAAGGTCTTGATCCTCGCGTTGGCGTCCGTGTTCGGCGCTTGAGTCGCTGCCGGCTTGGTTTCCTGCACGGTGGCATAGGAGCGTGCGGCAATAGATGGTCTGAGAACTCGGCTTGACGCCACCAAGCGCGAGGCAGTGCGAAGCGAGGCCATGGTAAGGGGCGTCAGGAGCTTGCCGGAGGCCGTGTCAAGCTTCTAATCAATGATGGATGGGAGAGAGCTTCCAATGAATCGAAGACGTCGATGGGCTGCTTGACTGCCAAGATCCGATATTCCACCAATCACAGCCGAGGCAACATAATCGTCGCGCCACATGCAAAATCCGGCTCTCTTTCTTTTCTTGGCAAGACCCATCCACGTAGAGTTCGCTTTGAATCAGGGTTTGATCTCGCTTTATTAGTTGAACTGGTTGCTGCAAGGGCGACTAGGGGGGCTACCTGATTTCGAATCAACCACAACCCAGGACACATGTAACTCGCTGGAGGGATGCTCTGTCGTGGTGTGGTGACATTGCAATTGAAGGGAGTAGAGAGAGTGAGATTGCAGGAATTCACAGGTGTCAGGCCTGGAACGCCAGTAGGCTAGGGAAGCCAAACCGCTAAAAAGACGGGGAATCTTACAAATAATATAATACAGTATATGCGTGTGTCATTCATGATAGTCCTTAACTCCTTGGAAGCCCCAACAGCTGGATGCTCTTTCCCATTTCCTACTGTTGCTATAAAAGAAGACCAATTCTCATTGATTGGCGGGTAGGTCTAGGCTCTCTGATTCGGCTAATTACACGAATATTCCTTCTTAATTAATTAACCCTAACTAGCCGTGCCTTCTTCAATAGGTACCTTCTTAAGTCGTTTCAATATCAGAGAGATAGAATAAGACAGGAAGGCCATAGACAGAATGAGTAACTGGGTTAGTACTATCGGTTATACTAGAGTTAATGCTAAGTCGCTAAGTCGCCATGCATGTTTTTACCAAGCCATACGCTATACTGTCAACCTTGGTGATATTCAACGCCCGTCGCTAATGCGGTATCACAAATGCCTAAAGCCAAAGTATCATACAAAGACCCATACCAGGCTTATGATGGCCATGAGCAGGCTCATATGAACTATATGGGTCCTGACTGCTGCTGCCACATTGCCAAATTGGCGCCGCGTCTTCCCGCAGCACGAGTCTCGGTTGTATGTGACATTGTTCGCATCAGCCGCCACTTGGAAAACCGAACCATTAAAGTTTCCCACATTGTAGAAGTCGATGAGAAGAAAATTGGGCGGCCGGCCCCAATCCGCCGTGCAGTTCCCTGACGTATATCCAGCACTTCCATATCCAGACACGGCATTCGTTTCATTGACGATGCTGTATGCCGGCGCCTCTATACTGATGCCGGCAAAGGAAATCTTCACATTCAGATTGTGGTTGGCCATGTACATCATTTGGGAAGACGTGTTGTGGGATTGGTCGGGCGGTCGCTGTGCTGTACACGGAAACGCGCGATCTGTGGGTGAGAAGGGTGTTTCCCACATCTGTGAGAATTCATCTAGCAACCAAGGAATCTTTTGTTGATTTGCCTCGTAGTCCAGCATGACCACAGCCCGGTGGTTTCGAAGGATCATCTCGCCCAGTGATGGCCAGTCATCCAGACTCATGGGCACTGTTGGTGCAGTGTAGACATAATTGATCAACCCCGAATTCACCACTGGGTCAACAAAAAGCTCTGGATTGACATAATTGTAATTTCCCATCAGAATCGTCAGCACATCATAGGGATTACGCTTCATCCACTCCACCACGGTGATTAGATAGTCTTCGAGGGCCCCGACATTCAAGAGATCGCATGAGCTATGGCACAGAGTCATTGTGCCGTTCAGGTTGTGAACCTGAAACTGCACTACTTCAGTCAGCTGTGCCCACTCCTGGTGGGGGGACTCGGAGACTCACGCATGCGGATGCCATCATTCAACTGTGTTGTGACGTCGAGCATTTGATTGCTGGCAACATTTCCTGGTCGAACAAATGGGCTATTGTGGGCTGCGACGTGCGTGATGTTGCTATATAAGCGCGAACAAAACTGGGAGTAGCCGTTGCAAGGCACAGTGTTGGTTGGTTGTAATGAAGAAGTAGTCGACGTAGCATTATCATTTCTAGTCCTGTTCGAAGTGCTCGCTGTCTGAGTGGCTCCGACAAGCAGCGTCTGTGTGTCGCTCGTCCCCGTAGCATTCAAAGACTGGGTAGGTGAGTTTGCTAAGCTTTCAACAACACTGCTCACGTCCGTCGACTGTGTGTAGTCGGAGCCTTTGGATGAGATTGTGACCGTGGTTCCATGGTTGGCATATGTAGCCTCGGCCGTGTTATAGTCACCGTCAGTTGTAATGACCCTTGGGCGTGAATTCGGTCCAGTAAGTGTAACTTGTGCAACTTGTGCAAGGCCATGCCAGGATAGAAGGACCACGAGGGAACTTCTAAATAGCGGCATCTTGTTTACCATCTATGCGCTCTCTGGCCCAGCAATATCGAGTAGTCAACCAGAACTCAGTCCTTACCGGAAGCTCAGAGCGCCAAAAAGGGGTAAGGAGAGGGACAAACAGTAAAGATGACTTGAAGAAAGGATGAGACGCTACGATGTAATCATACTGAGGGCACGGTCTGGCCTAGCCGCAGCATGGTAAGACTGTCAGTGACAAAAGCGGAGACTTACCCTCCCGTTCTTACCATGACTTCAAATTGTACTGGAAGGATCGGTGATGGCACCGATTTCCTAAATGGTCATCCAACGCTCTCTCTCAGCGCTTTGGCATGCACGGCCATCGGCGATTCCTTCAGCGTTCTATCGGTCCCTTCCACTCCATCTTTGACCAAATAATTGAGGCCCTGCCGCATGGCCATGGCCGTGACGCAGTCTCCAGCGGAGTTCGGATTTGCAGGCCTCCGTGCGCAGTCTGTCTTTTATCTCCACCTTCGTTTGCGAGTGTCAGCTGTACTACCTCCGGTGGGTCGTGAAGCTGTCCTTGGATAGCCATGGCTATGGCCGTATTCTTGCGCCATATGGGTAAGGGCGACTCGAAGAGCTCTAACGGTCTCTTATCAGGCTATCAGAAGCCCAAACTCATTGGTCTTCGCATCTTTACCGTGTATCTCTACACTGTCTCCTTCGTTTTTCTCATTCTTGTCGAAATCGGTAACATAGCCAACAAAGCGCTCATTCGGGACACTTACTGGCTCAAGATTGGACTCGCCAATGTCATCCCAAACTCCATACCAAATGCTGTGTTCATCAACTCGATGGCCCGATCGATTGGCCTTCACGACTTCTATCAAGTCGGCCTCTGGGGCTTCTGTGAAGGCTACGACGGCCAGGGCATTACGGACTGTTCCAAGCCAAAGACTCTATACTGGTTCAATCCCGTCGAAATTATCATGAGCGAACTCTTGGCAGGAGCCTCGATTGCCTTGCCGACAGAAGTCACAGACGCTCTGCAAATCGTTCGTGTCGCAAGCCGCTGGATGTTCACCTGCTACCTGATTGGCATATCTCTTACCTTCCTCTGCATATTCTTCGTGCCCATGGCTTTCTCCAAGAAACCAAGATGGTCACACAAGGCCAAACGCATCTTCGCGCGTCAATTACCCCTGTCTGTTCTCACTTTCCTGGCATTGCTCCTTACAGCTGGCCCGTCAGTTATCGGTACAGCCATGTTCGTCATCTTTCGCAACACTTTCAGCGGTGCTGCCGATCTCAACATCACGGCCCATCTTGGAACAGAGATGCTCGTCTTCACCTGGATATCGACCTGCCTGAACCTAGTTGGGTTTTCCATGCAGATTGGCACCTGTTGTGTTGTCTGCTGTTGCGACGGAACGAGAAAAGCGGAGGAACGTATGTGCGGAGATCGGATTCCTGAAAATAGGAATGGGCCGCCGAGGGTAATAACGAGAGTTTGAGAAAGGAAGAGTGGGAGGCTGTGCGCGCATTCTGTGGCCTTTCCAATAGCAGGATGGTGTCTTTGGCTTGAGTTCTCAGCATGCAATGCGCGCTGGCGTTAAATAGACGTTGAACAGTTTGAATTAGTGAATTATTAATTATCCATCATCACGGATAAACGAGATCTATAGAAACTTTCTATGAGTTCTCCACATGCCGTAGCCAACAAAACCAATGGCACACCCCATGATTCACAATGAAGCCTCGTGGTTACTATGTCGTCTATGTCCTTCGGGCGAGATCTAAACCTCTGTCATCTACTAACGGAACGAAAGTCTAGACGACTGGAGCTACGGTGCTTCAAGCTAACTGTCATTCTGGAGAAGGCTTGAAGGGCGAGGAAAGGACATCGCTGCCCCCCTGAACTATTGCAAGCGTGCGATCATGTTTTGGAAGACGACTGTGATGTTATGAGGAGGGCAACACGAGTCTGGGAGTTTGGCCGCGAGAGTAGATTGCTTTTCCTTATAGACACATCTCCAGACCTTTAGGCCTTTGGTGCATACACACTATATCAGGTGTTCAGCCAGAGGGAGTATGAGTGTAGCCTGGATATCAATTTACCTGTTTTCACTCAAGGCGTCCCAAATTCCACACGGAGCTGTCAACATGCAGGGGGTAAATATTGGCGCCTGATCCTGTATATCGATCACTACTACGTCGCAGATCTGATAGTTCAAATTGCAACAAGCGAAATCCAGGCAGCAGAATTCTTAAATCCTTGGTTGGCCGTAGCAAGTTCGTGAAAGTGCACTGTTTTGGGCCTAGGTTTGGTCGATATGTTGACACAGCCAATGGCATGGCGTTAATCACACCGAGGACCGAGTCTGAATTCTAAAGCCCGAAGTTACAAAAGGGCGATAGAGACACAAATAGAGCTCGCATCACCAGACCTTGAACATCAAAGAGCTTCCAACACCAAAGCACTTGCAACCCCAAAGCCTAACAACTAAAGTGCCGACTCACCATGGTACGACGACAAGTCGCTCAGGACGAACCCAAGATAGGTTCTCGCAAGAACAAGCGCCAGAACTCGGAACCACCTACAAATGACACAGAGGAGCCTTGTAGGTACTATCCACCATGATGCCATTGCCGTGAGAACACATACTAACAAATGAATAGTTGGTCATGCAAATGCGGGCACTTGTATACCTCCTCCAGCAATGAACGTGATTTGTTAAATGAAGTGCTTGACAAATACACACGAGGCGTGCCTCAAGACAAGGGAGACAAACCCATCGAAGCAAGTCTCGACCGTATCGACATTCCTCCAGCATACATGGAGCATGATGTTCCCCAGCAACCGAACGTCACTCCAAATGCTAACACACCAAACGAGGACAGCACTTGCGGACAGCACGCACACCCCAATGATGAAACTTACAATGATACCGTCGAGCAAGACGTCATTGATCTCGAGGCGGCGATCCGCGCGTGTCAGCTGGGTGAGCGTGGTGCTAAGCGTCAGGCTAAGTTGGCGTGTCGGAAGTTGGTCCGTGATCTCTGGACTTTGGAAGTGGCTAAGTACGGGGGCCCGTGCGGAATGAGTCGCTGGGACAAAAAGCAGATGAAGGCGCAGGCCAAAGCGCTGAAGTGGACAATCAAGGCTGAGATCAGAGGTGGGGATGAGCGGCGACGGAAATAGTTTTGAAATATCCAGCTCTTTAATTAGCCAAACGTTGAAGCTCTATCTGTGTGATTGTCTCTGCTCCTAAAATTTGGAATACATTTCGGCTACACTGTGACTGGATATGCTTATCGAGAGTCAGGTGCAGGTAGAGTTGCCCTACTCAGTACTCAGCAGGCTCGCGTTAGTGATCGTCTTGATATCAAGAAATGACTCTGATGTCCGCTGTCGACATGAATTGTGGTGAGGCTGTGTTTTGAGTCCGGCTTCGATCTAGAGTGGGTACACGCCAGGGAACGAGCAGGCAGGTGAAATCTGACGAGTTGAACAAATTGAGGAATGAACAGATATGAGGCGCCGCCAAGCCTAACCATGTGACGGGTGTACCTTCCGTAACATTTGAGCACGTTTTCAAGAGCGCTAATTGTCCGGTATAGGTCGTTATGATGCATGAACCCACCTATTTTAAACACATCCTGTGTATGATAAGCTTAAAACGATCCCAGCCATCCTCAGGTCCACTCGTGGCGGCCTCCTCTGGCACATGCACATACACATCAGCTGAGTTAGAGAGATAGTCGAACACTCACAATAAAACGATGCAAGAACCATTGGGAAAAGTTCCACAAAAAGGGTCAAAACGGTCTTTCCCGCTTCATGTAAGCTGTTTCTCGAAGGGCTTGGCATATCCTTCTCTTTGTGCATTACAATTTAGGGAGTTTGATTGCGTCACATCGAGTACTGTAGATCCTGGTACCGTGTTGTTGCCACTATCGCGGGACGTAGCGAGATTGGGGGATAACTCACGGGTTTCACTTATAGCATCAGCCACCGTCAGAGATGAGCTTCGCCGTCTCGAACCCATTGGGACGAGCTGTGACTGCCTCAGCAGCAGCCTGTTTGCCGAGACCGTTCTGAAACAGCGTATGTTCAATTGAAAGTGCTGCGATAGCGTCTCACTGGTGCACTAACAAGATTCGTTGTGCACTGTCGGAAATCCACGCAACACAGTATTAACGTCAAGAACATTATCGGAATACTGAGGCCGAACCAGTCCTTCAACCCGGGCAAGTCATTCGGAGTGCTAATCTCTTTCACATTCATACCAAAGACACTCGTAGTGAAAGACAGTGGCACGAAAATGAAGGCAAGGAATGTCAATCTGCCCAGACGTTCGGGTTGAGAAATGGATTTCTGCGCCACGGTGATTGGGATTCTGTTCATGAGGGCGGCGATGGCGCATTCACAGCGAGAGTAGAGCATCAACGATTGCTCTGCGAGATCTTCGAAGTACCCCTGGACGATGGTGTTGCGGTGTTTGTGCTTTAGATCGTCGCCTCCACCAGACGACTGGATCCATGGGGTGGATTCCATTTTCTTGATGGTGGATGCAATATGGCGGTTATTTTTGAGGTGGTAGTAGAGTATCTCTTTGAGATAATTGAGAGTCGGGAGGCAGTCAAATTCGGAGCCGCAAACTTCGTCAATGGCTTTTGTGAGCTTCGTGTCGACAAGGTTAAGGAACTGCCTTTCAGAGCAGATGGAGTACACAAAGACTTCGTGGAGGGCATAAAACGGGTCTTGGGCCATGAGTTCTCGACGCATTGACCGACCATAGTCGATATGCATGTCGTGGGACCGGCGCTTCTCGTGAGAGATCTTGTGAGAGTAGAGGCCTGTGTTTGGCTTGTTCCAGATGACAGGGAAATATAACGCGTGCTGAGATCGAAGGCGTTTCTTAACTGCCGACCAGGGTCCGTCGAGATAGCCATGCTTTATGTCATCGTTTCCAATGTCACTCCAGACTAAGGCTGTTCAAGTGTCAGAGCTTGCAGAGAACTATAAGAGCATGGTGCTCACCTGCCCATCCGACAGATGCACTAGCGGGCTGTAAGCAAATTGTTATTGACTGCTCAAGTGCGAAGTTTGTTTCGTCGAAGACATGGTAGTTGCGCACATATGAGTTTCCAACTGGAATAGGATTGTCAGATCGAGATTGGTGTCTGCAGATCTCCTCATGGTAAAATCTCATTCGTTCCCTACAGTCAGTTCTGATGTCGTTGATCTCGTCCTTGTTGATATCTCTCTTCATAGGATCTCTGGACCCTACCGTCATTAGTGGAAGTCTGATCACATTCCATGACATGCCTGGAAGGGTAGGCGTGGCGAAGTTGTTGGTCTTGTCCCCTGGAGACCGGAAATCCAGCGCTTGAGAAAAGAATTCAGGATCAACCCGATATTTGCTACCAATGAGGGCGATCCATTCAGCAGACAGATGTCCTCTCAGAAATAGTAATTGACCAGGCGATTGCGATCGTGCCGGAGGGTCGAAAACATGGAACGACCGACAACTTGGAAAATCCAGACGTGAGTCTAGAATGAATGTAGATTTGAAGGAGGCGGAGTTCTTCCCGGGTTCAGACGGATGATGCTCAGGAGAATGAAGTCTGAAGCCGTAGTAATTAAGGACTCGATCTGCCCTTGTCGAAGGATTGTAAGTCGCATCTGGCGCCTGGCTCATTCGGTGAAGGGGAAGCAATATCTCCGCAAGCCTCCTGTGATTTTCGCCAGCTCCAGTCGCAAGCTGTGTGAAGTTGTGGACAGCTTGAGAATAGCCCTGAACTGTGACTAATTCAATGTAAGCGCAGGATTGTGGTTCATTGTGTGGCTCTCACGAGGTTCAACTCCACCTATTCGCCCGCGTTGAACTGAGACTTCTCGAGCGATGATGCCTGGCGGCAGATCAGTAGTCAGTGTCGCCAGCTCCGTGTCGCGTTCCATGGCTCCTTGTGATGTGCAATTTGTTCGTCAAACGCTGCAAAGTAGACATTCGGGCTTTCCACTCAAGATGTCTAGTGGAGGCAGCAGCTCGGCCACCTAGTTGGAGGCCAAAACACGAGGCGCTTGAAGTACGATCGACGTTACATGAAGACGATGCGGTAAAGTTAATTCAGAAGGCAACGGGCTACATTGGCCTTTGAGGGTTCCCCCACATGGACCTAGAGAACTGCTGGGACATGTGCATCACTGAGTAGCTGCATCGCAGTACTACTTGCACAGCCACATTCAGATTGATAGGTTTTGAGAAGCCTGCGACGGGTTAACCCAAATAACTAGAGCCAAGGCACCCAATCTACGAAGAGAGTGGACGTCACGGGCCATCAACAAGGCAACGACTAATGCATTGACCTTCACGGTCACATGAACGGTCGACTTGCAAATCTACTTGGCAGGCCTGGTGACCACAACTTTTGTAATTAATCTTCATAAAACCTTTTTGGTATTGTCCAGTCAATACCACGCTTGCGTCTGGCAGGGAAATATGCGTCGATAAAATTCGATAGTCAACTAAGTCGGGCAATTGGCCGAAAGATGCATGGTCGAGGGCCTCTGTGGACACGAGCGCCATGCAATGTCTCTGGTCACGAATATGGAGACTTTGCGGATCAACGATCTGGAAATCAAATCGTTTTCAGAGCTCGTGTCCCATCAGCAAAAGTCGACCACAAGCTATGTGTATTTCAAGTAGGGTTGATGAAAATGAAACATCAGCCTAGCACAGACAGACTTGGTCGCCACTAGGAGTGGCTTCTGGGTAAGGTTCTCAGGTCTCACTGCTCCATACTCTTGGCCGATCAATGTCTCGCATAGGCATATCCGAGTGACCTAGAAGGGCAGGTCTGTAACTTGAGAACTCAGAGGTTGAGGCGGTTTTCAAATAAAAGGGGCTGCTACATGAAGCAACTTGGAATGTGAGCAGCTGAAGTAGGAGATGCAGGACGGTACTTGAGCCTAAATCTGAGTGGTATACCCATCGACTATCGTTGGGGATGCTAGTGAACTTTTCTAGGAGTTGCTCGCGCTGCCTGCGTGCATGAGCTGGACTGCGACACAAACAATGCACCTCCATCGTGACCAAAATGATTGAGGCGGAAACTCGGAAATTGGTACGAGATGGCCGGGCAACCATTCTTGACCCTGGTCTGGCGACTTACATAAGGGGTATAGTTCCTTCTTAGGTCCCACAGTGTGTTATTTTCCCAGCTTGCCAGCGATTCCCTCGACTTACAGCCAGAGAATAGTCCACGATATTGTGGCTCACGGCGCCATATCACATAGGAAGGTTCTGAAGGTTTTACAGAGATCTCCTTCTCCTGTTCACTATCGGCGAATCTGAGGTCGGAAGCATCGACTAACAATCAACAACGTACTGGCAGCAAGTCAAACAAATGCCTCAGTCAGTAGGAGATACGAGAGAGCGGCCATGGATGACTCATTGGCCGCCACAGATGAGGGAGGCACGCGAGAATATGGTCGCGGGCTTCAAGAAGGGCGAGCCGATCATTCAAAGCGGCGTTGCTGGTTCATTCAAGACCATCCGCTACGATACCGCCAAACAGAACACGACGGAAAGCGATTCCGAAAAGCGATCTTGACACGAATGAATAAGCATTCGGTATGTCCTTTGGCTTCCTAATCTAATAATCAATTCTAACAAGCAAGTACAGATGCAATTCATTCCGCAACCTTGTCTTCTACTTGCCAATCTTCGCACCAGCTCCCTCCCCACTGGATTGGATTTTCCATCAATTTGTTACTCCTCTTAGCGCCAGAGATGATGAAGCTGCAGGCCTTTCGATGCATTCACCCACAAGGGGCTGAACATGGTGGCGTATTTGAAATTGATTTATGATACCCTTCTACTACTTGATATCAAAGCGAGCTGAACTGAAGGCAAATCTGACGGACACTTAATGATACCTTCACTTCATTGATGTCTTCACAGTGCGGAACATCAAGACTGCACATATTGAAAATTAGAAATTAATCATTTGACCACAACCCTTATGGCAATGTTATGATCATTAAGAATATAGTAAGATGACCGTTGCAACTAACCCACGGCTCCGATTTCAAAATCTGTCAGACGATGAACACTTCAAGACACAAAGCTCTAAACGCGCCAGACATGCCGACTGCCGAGTCTCAATTGTCATAAAAGACGAGCGTCCTCACTTCGATACTCTCTCTCAGCACATCACCCGCCTTCCTGGCCGGATTGTCAAAGCCCGTATGCGGCACTCCCGGCAGCCCCTTCTCATCACTGTCGCTCTGCAGAAACACCCACGCTTCATTAGGCATCTGATCTCGTGCATAGTACCATCGATGATTTTCCTTGCGATGCACCTGATAGGTTTCGATGTAGGCGTCAGGTCGCACCGTGTCTCTTGCGAGTAGATCCTTGTCTCTGTCAATGGAATTGGGATCACACAGTGCAAGCGGCCAGTCCCGGATAGGGCCCTTCAGAGGTTTCCACACATTAACATTCTGATAATGTAAGTGTGAGAGGGTCGGGCCTTCGATAGGATTGAGTTCGAGGAGCATTTTTGCTGTTTGCGAGGGTGTGGTATCTATTGCCGGGGACATCTGTCAGCCAGTCTATCAAGGCAATATAGCGCAAATAGTCTGGCCAAGACATCTAGTGTTAATTCGAGCCATAGCTACAACTAATCGAATAAACCGGCTGGCATACCAACATGGGCCGTTGAACTCGGCTGTTTGAACGCGTAGTAGTCACCCGTACATATCGGGAATTCTGGCGTCCGTTTCCTGACAATCCAGTCGTAGATCTGAACCCTGCTGGCGCCTAACTGCTGCTGGAGCATCTGTGCAACATGTTTCAGATACACTTCTTCCACCTTGTCCTTGTCAACGAAGTCGTCGTACTCCATGCCATGGTCCAATGAGATCAATTGAAAGCCAGTCTTCTCAAAGGTAAAATCTCCGAGACGGTCCCGAATATCTTCAATGTGAAGCTTCTCAAATCGTTCCAGCTCGACATTGGATCTCTTGATGCCATCAGGCGGAGAATAATCCAGATAATAAGGCTTCTCTTGCGAATAGAGATTGTGGTCAGGGGACAGAAAGTACATTGGGGCGGTCACAGTCTGCGCCATTTTGGACCCTGGTATTTTGAGAATAGGGGGGTCTCAGAACAAAACAAAACAGATACCATGAGCTGATGCGATGAGAACGATTTCAAATATTTATAGAATTGAGATGACACACCGCGCGTAGCCGGGTTAGTCAAGACACACAGAGTTGCTGTCAGACGCAGTGTTTCCCGTCACCGCCTGTTATCAATCAACGTTAGAGCGGTCAGACAGGCGTAATGCCGCCTGTTAGCGCCTACCTCGCCTACCAGAACTTTTGACCCAAGATTAATACCCCCACGTTACCGATCGTTATTAATCAATCGTTCCTTCATTATTGATGCCCAATGCCGTATGGTTTGGGGAGTAGTGTACTTACTGTACATAACAACCTGCTAATTACATCCTACTTTACCATTTACCACTCTATTCATTCGACGACCTACAATTACGGGATGTGTTCGATTCTCAATGAAAATTCTCGTATAGTCTTCAATGAAGGCTGCAACCATCTATTTTGTTGATCCGCAATATTGATGCGTGGAAGCTAGGCTCTGATGACGGGTCCTCTTCTAGCAACTCCTTTTAGCAACATCGTTCAGCAACGCCTTTCAGCTGAAAGCCATCCATGTGGATCCAAATGAGACTCTATGCCCAGCGTCACTCCACTATTTCCCTCTGAACCATGTCCATTAGAGGAATGCAAGGCTAAGTACAAATGCCCTTTCGTATATTGTGTGCTCCCAGCGATGTCCGAGTAGGCTGAGACTTTGATAGCATCATCGTTATTCCCGCGCCCAGAGGACCAGAACCGTCAAATTGGAAAGACAATTCATCACCATGGCTCGAGGAGCTCGTCGTGAAGCACAAGTCCAAGATACAGACATGGGCCTTCAGATACGATCTGACAGTCAACGACTGCCCATGTATGGAGCAAGTGTGGCAGAGTGGCCATGATCTCGTCGAAAGTCTCAAAGAGTTCCGCACCAACGCCGGATCTCAGACACCGTTAATACTCATCGCTCACAGTATCGGCGGTCTCATACTGAAGAAGGCACTCCAAGTTCTGTACTATCATCTCTTGAGTTACAGGGACATTAGCAACGTGATTTCTGGGATATGCTTCATCAGCGTTCCCCAGTTACCGCCAAACTATGATGAAGATGATAATATTCTAGGTGCTATGATTAGAGCAATTACGAAAGAAGCCCGGACAAGACATGCGTTGTCGGGAAATGAGAATCGTGAAATTGGGACGCTCTGTCACGAATTCAAGAAGTCCTACTATCCCGTCCCCATCCTCACCATCTGTGAGTCTGTCGACACCAAAGTCTCAGTCATTACAAAGATACGGAGAGGCCGACCTATAATTTATAAGGACATCTCTGCAATTGGTAGTGAAAGAGAACATGGCCCAATTGAGGTTCCAAAGTCCCATGATGAGACCTGTAATCTCAGTTCAACCGAAGAGGAGTTTCTAAGAATCTCTAAATGGCTCGACCAGATCCTCGGAGAGGCACCAAGCAACATTGCCCGATATTTTAAGATGAGCGTTCCTACCGGCCTGGACGGAACTGGAACTATTGGCAGTCATAGCAAACAGGGTCTCTCATCTGCTCCAAGGTCGGTCTGTTGTCAAACTATGAACGATTCCAGCTACGAGACTTCGGATATGTCTAGTCCTGTGTTCCCGGAACCTTATTTAAGTCAAGTACCAAAGCAAATACCTGAAGCTCAGCATTATGTCACATCCTTCGAGACCTTGAAAAGAGATCTACAGTTACCGTTCTACTCTGATTTGCCAGATATGCCCAGGATCTTCTGCGGACGTGATGATATATTGTCTCTGATAGATGAGAAATTGATTATCACCGACAATTCTGGGGAAAATTCTTCTGGGGGGAGGCACAATCGGATTCGCTCGGTCTCAATTTATGGTATGGGAGGAATCGGGAAGACGTCCCTCGCAAACAAATACGCACATTCCCGAAGAGACAAGTTTGAAGCAGTATTTTGGATCAAAGCAGACGAGAAAGACAGCCTTCCTCTCGAGTATGCTGGCATTGCTGCTGCCCTGGGTCTAGTTGACTCTTTCGATGATCAGGACCTACAGACGGCCGTGCATACATTCAGGTCCTGGTTATCGCACCCCGTCCGAAGATATTCCGTCTCCAATGCGAGCAATACACATGAGCTCGTTAGGTGGCTCCTCGTTTTCGACAACGTCGAGAACGTCGATACCCTTATTGATTTCTTACCCATGTCCGGGCCCGGCTCAGTGCTCATGACGACTCGGGATAGCCTGATCAAGCTGAAGATACCCACTGTGCCTTTTGATCTCAATCTCACGCCATTGTCCGAAAAAGAAAGCGTTGACCTAATCCAGCTCCTAACAAAGAGGAGTGCTACACAAGAACAACAAGCAGTGCTCAGTGAAATTGCTACGATTCTGGGTGGCCTTCCCCTATTGATAACGTCCATGGCTGGTGCGATGCGGCGACTTAAAGTGACGTATGTTGACTTTCTCGATTTGTACAAAAATTCGGGTCTTAAGCATACGAGCTCCTACGACAATACGTACGGTAATACGTACGATATCTTTGCCAAATTCGGCTTCGAAAAGTTAGCCAGCAGCGCTCTTGGGATGCTCCAAGTCTTTGCATTCCTGAATCCTGATCGCATTCAGGAAGAAATCCTGAACTCCGACGGCCGGGATGATATCCATGACACAGACTTCCCTTCGAGTTCAACGCAATATTTCACGGCCCGCAAACTTTTGCTTCAGTCGTCTCTGATCTACCTGAGCCAGAATACAGATGAAGGTGACAGCTACATCAGACTCCACCGCATGGTCCAACACATCACCCGACAAAAGCTAGGCAAGGATGGCGAAGTGAAGTATCTGAATGCTGCAATATCCTTGGTCTCGAAGATTTGGCCATTCAGGCCCCTCGAAAAACGATTTGACAGGTCACGATATGACGAAAATGCTAAGTATTTCAATCATGTTCTCAGTTTGCGCAATGCTTATGAGCAGCTCTCAGAGTCTGCCCCGGACCTTCTTTTACCAAACATTGCTGCCGCTCGGCTTTTTAACGATGCAGGCTGGTAAGATCGCACTTTCCATGTCATTTATCTTACGTATCTCCCATTATTGACTGCTAAAGGTATTGGTTTGAACAAGGATATCCTCAAGAGGCCAAACCTTTTTTCAAATTGACTCAATCAATCTGCGAAGCCTCGGAAGAACGTCCAACAGAAGAGGTCTTGTACATCATTCGGGAAGCTCACAACAATCAGGGATCTGCAGCGGCCGAGACGAATGATAAGGAAGGATGTCTTCAGCATAACAAGGAGTGGCTGAAGATGACGCTCCTGCGCCAAGGTGGTGGCATCATCGACTATGAACTGGGTATAGTTCACAATGAGATCGGAGTCGCCTACGCCATGAACGAACAGTATGATGAGGCTGTTCTGAACTTCCTCGCCTCGATCAACTGCTCTAGGTCGTTATCGGACGGTAAACTTGATGATTGGCCAATGCCTAATCTTGGGTTCATATATTGGGTTCAAGGAAAGTATGAGGAGGCAGAAGCAGTGTTGACGGAGGTTTTGGGCATCCGCGCAACCATGTTTGGTGAAAATGACACGCAGTCATTTACGTAAGTTGCGATCTTTCATTGCACAAGGGCACGCATGACTGATGCTCGCTCACTATTAGGACCGGCAAGATTTTGTATGCTTTAGGAAACGTCTACACAAGCATGGGCAAATTCGATGATGGATACAAATACCATCAAAATTGCCTCAAGCAATACCAGGTGACCCTACGACCTGACAATCATCGAGTTGCCGATACATACCATCGTCTCGCCGATCATTGTTTCCGCTTGCACGACTATGATCAGGCTAGGTGAGTGCTTCACCACGGGTTTTCAATGTCTCCTTTCTTGCTTCTATACTGATATAACCTTTCTAGACACTACATCTCTCGAGCTCTCGACATCTTCGGCAGCCGTTCGTATTACAAGAATGAATACGCTCGCTCTACGTACAAGGAGGCTGAGATTCTACATGCCATGGGTTTGAGTGATTTGGCAAACGAGAGCTTTCTGAAGGCGTTTCAATCACGACAAACAGTTTATCCTGATGACGACCGTGACATGGCAGATCTGTGTGGGGAGGACTATGATAAGATGGTCATCTTTTGGTCTAGATGATCGATCAAGACTGTGCACCATTATTACGAATGAGACGAGTGACGATGCGATACCCGATTATGACGCTAGATGAATGGTTTTGCTCACGATTCGAGGCAATGAATGGAAAGATTTTGGATACGTACAACCAACCCTCTTAGACTTACTTTTACCGTCTGTTCTTGTCTCAAATTATTACCTTCTTCCTCTCAAATCACCGTTTTCACTGCTGCCGCCGGCCGCCCCTTGGCTTCCTTCTCTAATTTGCTGTTATCCTCTCTCGCTCGCTCTTGTACACTTAGGACCTGGGTAGGCGTCAAAGCTAAATTTCGGTTGAGCATGACATTTGGGAGTGAGATAGATCATCCTTCTTTAATTTATTTAATTTAACATACAACACTAGACCTACTACTACTACTACTACTACTACTACTGCGGCTGCTGCTGCTGCTGCGGCTGCTGCCGATACTGCAGGAAAATGTGAAGGAACTAATTGGTCCGAATGGATGATGGGCCATGACAAGATCGAGATACTGTAAAGTAGGAAACCAAAAAATTTGATGGATCCCTTTCCCCCCTCTCCCCCTTCCCCATTCTCATTCCCATTCCCTCTATTAGACAGATAGAGAGACATCCCTTCTGTAATTGATGGGTCGATGATTTAAAAGATTTTGGTGACGATGACAATGACAATGACAGTGGCAGTGACTAGTGACAATTCATGGATTGCATACCATACATGTATGCATGAGACTCTGATTCATTTCATTTACTAGACGGGTTATTTAATTCATGGCTGCTACTGCTGCTACTGCTACTATTGCTTCCTGGGACTGGCAGTGCCGTCACTCAGTCCGTCATCATCATCGTCCGCGGCGGCCGCGGCGTCATCGCCTTCATCGTCCTCACCGACATGTTCGAGTCGGGGGGTTCTCCTCTCGTTTCTCCGCTTGGGGCGCCGTCGTCGGGAGGAGGAGATGTTACTCGCGCTATCGTCGGGGGCCAGCTCCGAGACGCCATCCCAATCGCCCAGGCCGTCGTCTGTCTCGGCGTCCCACCTTAAGAAGCCCTCGCCGCCAGCAGCTAGACCTCTGCTGCTGCCGCTGGCGGCTGAGGCCGGGGTTCCCATTCTGACCTCGATTTGGCCGGCGGATCCTTTCCTCCGCTGCGCTGCTGCTGCGAGACCGGCAGAACGCTCTCGGAGGACATTTCGCATCGCTTCGGCCTTGACGTGTAGGGCTTCGAAGGCGTCTTCGAGGGCTTCCATGCCGAGGTAAATCTCGCGCTCGACTTCGGCGAGAGTGCCAATTTCGGTCTCCTCATCGTAAGCGATGGGGGCGCCGCAATATGCAGCGGGAGTGGTGGGGTGGGAGTGTGTTGCGCTGTTGTGGCATGAGTGGCCTGCGGAAGAGCGGCCGTTCATGTACCCTGGGGTGGGGCCACGAGACAGAGGTGGTTTTGCAAAGGTGGACGCTGAGCGTGGACCGTGTGGCTGGGGCAGGTCGGAAATGTCTTCGGCACCAGAGCGGAGGAAGCCATCGAAGCGGCCGGAGATGAGAATGTCCCATTCGTCGCTGGAGACAGCGGCCAGGGTGGCGAGGGCGTTGTGCAAGCCCGGGTTGTTGAGCAGAAATATTGCCGTTTCAGGGTCGCGAGGAGGAGTGGCAAGGCGATAGAGGCGGCAAATAGCTTGGCCGGCGATGATGATGCTCTCTGGCCTGGGACGTGGTTGCGGCGTCGGCGTTGGTGCAGGCGGAGCCCCTTTCTCTGGACTGGGCGCTCGCCGCGGGGGTCCGAGAGGTTTGTCGACAATCTGCAGCAAATCTTTGAAGGTGGACCGCTGCTCGGCAGGCAAATGGGTCAGGATGGCAAAGGTCAGGGTCTCGTCATCGACTTCCTCAGGCGGGCTTGTTGGAGCATCATTCTGGCGTGTCAGCCATTTATCAACACTCTGCTTGGTCTTTCTCGACTGCTTGATGTAGTGCTCCCTGTATTCTTCGGGGACATCGATATCCAGCTTCTGCATTGGCACGTGCATTTCCAGGGAAATCCCCAGGCCTGCAGGTGAAGCCATGAAGGAGAATGGAGGCCAATTCGGGAGATCGCGCCGGCCGGAGACTAGTTCAAGGATCTCACCCCAGCTAATACCGCGGGCGTCGGCACCGTCGCGGTTGACGAGCTCGCACATGCAGCATTGACACAGCTCGTTGGAGATATCGCGTGCAAACACGGCTTCCAGCCGATCGAGCAGACGGCGAGCGACGGAGCGGTAGCCGGTTGCGACGGCCAGAGAGCCATTGTGGCTTATGACGTTATTGAAGTCGTCAAGCAGCTGGTGGTAGGGGTCAAAAAGACTGGACACGAGGATGGAGGGATGAGTGGGCGAGGCGCCTTGCTGGACTGCCATGGGCTTGCCGGCCAACAGGAAGCTCCTTGGGACGCTCTGATGCAGACCGCCATGCTGCAGCAGGTAGTCTACTCGTGGTGCTGCAATGGCTGCAGGAGGCGGCGGCGGTGGTGGAGGCGCTGGTGCAGCTTGCGAGGCTGAGGTCGCCGTTGACTGTGGTGAGTGCTCGACGAGGACTTCCAGGGGCGTACTATCGTTCACCGGCAGGTACAAGCTGGGGGGGATCTTGGATCCTGGCCGTTGGATCCTGGGCTGCTGAGGCGCTATCGACGTGGCGTCGGAGCTGTCGTTGGCAGTCTCGTCCTCCGTCGTCGCCACGGCCTGGTTGGCTCTGGGGACAGGAGACTTGGCTCGGCTAGGCTGGCTGACAGATCTCTGGGGTAGGCCGTTTGAAGGTTTAGGTTTGTGCAGTTTCGTGCTTTCTCGCCGCTTGACAGGACTGGTCGACGATGGCAATTCCGAGGCACTGCTCTGCACATGGCCGTTTGGCTTGGACTGCTTAGTCTGCACTCTGATTTTGAGGTTGGCGCCATGATTGTTGGCCTGCTTCGAGTCCTCCTCCCAAATAGGCTCCACTGCTGAAGGGCGTCCACTGGCACTCTTGCGCTTACCTGGCGTCTGGTCGGTCAATGGAGGACTGGGAGGAGCATTTGGCACGGTGCTAGCTGGGTTTGCTGTGGCGGGGCCGGGCTTGGTAGTGGTGGTAGTGGTGGTGGTAGCGGTGGTAGTGATGGGTGGCGGCCGTGGTGGCGTCTTGGTGGGCGTCAGCCTGTCTTTCGACGCATTCAAGTCCGTCGTCGGCGGCGTGAAGATGGCCAGGGCCGGGCGTGGGCCGACGAACTCCTTAGCGTGTTCCTTGGATACCGTGGGATACGGCAGACTCGACTTGGACTCGGAGCGCAATGGCACGCTCGGGTCGTCGGCGGCGGCGCTGGTATGGCTCTGGGTGGGCATGGAGGAGCGTCTCTTGGCGTCGGCGGGCGACGTCGATGCTCTGGACGAGGTGGTCCGGGCTCCTCTGTCGGCTCTGTCGGCTCTGTCGGTCCTGTCGGTTTTATCTACTCTGTTGGTCTTGCCCGTGCTCGTGCGGTCCTTGGCAGTTGTGGTCTTGCGATGGTGGGAAGACGTCGTCTTGTGGCGGTCCCGGTCTCGTTCTTTGCGCTCGGAGCGGTCCTTGTCATGTTTGGACGCCGTGTCGCGGCGCTCTCGCCGCCTCTCGGCACTGCTCTCGCGAATCTTGGAAGGCATCATCGTGCACGGGCACGTGCATGATGCCCTTCGCGGCACCTTCCGATGTAATTGAGCGGCTATGGCACGCCAGTCATTTGCTAGAGCCGCGCTTATCGCCGCCACGTGTGCAAGTGTCGGTGTCAGTGTCGATGTGTGCGGCACCCAGATAGACAATGGTGCAGGCACGAAGCAGGCCAGTTGGCAATTGGATTAGCCGTTGGATGATGAATCTAGATGGCAGATGATGGATGGATGTGGTGGTCCATGGGGGCGGATGCACACTACGGGTAACACACCCATGTCAAGCAAGGCACAGCAGAAAAATGGCGTGGCCGTCGGCGAGTCGGCGGCAAGTCGGCGGCAAGTCGGCGCCTCCCGCTGCCACTCAGACGCCTCCAAGTCATCAACCAGAGCTCGCGCCGTCACCAAAGCCGCCGCAGTGGGCGAGTGATCGGCACGGATCATCACTGCCATCATCATTAATCATCACTGCCATCATCGTTGGTCATCACTGCCATCATCAGTGATCGTCGTTATTGATCATCAATGTGTCAACCATCATGACTGCAATCAACAAAGACTGTAAGAATTCACCTCTATGTCTATGAATACCTAACGAACGCTCACTTTCTGCGTGACCCTGCGATGTTCCATCACGCTCCTCCTGGTCTTCTATTGCGTCTATCCATCTATCCGTCTAGCCAACTGTCTCGTTTCTTTCTTTCCATTGGCCGCTATTGTTCTGACACAATCAAACTGTACACGACTGTCGGTTCTCATCGTCCACGGCCTGTGCTCCACTGATTTGCTGCACTGGCGTTGTCGGCTCCTCGGACGTCCAGGTGCCTAGGCTGCCCTCCATCTTCTGCTCGTCAAATTTGTATGTGTCGTCGGGAATCAGCAGCGAGACTAAAATCAGCAGGCCTCCAGTTAGAAAGACACTGGCCGCCCAGATACCAGCGCCAGTAATTCCATTCAGCTTGGAATCCACCAGTGCCCCTGCTACCACCGCACCGCAGAGTATGAATGGTGCTGCGCACGTATACATAGCTCCGCTGTATTGCCCAAAGAGCTCCGTTCGGTGGCCCAGGACCTCCTGCACGTTGTTGACTGGCAGACTGACCATGATGCCGAGGAGAAAGCCATACAGGCCAGCAAAGACAGCGGCCGATGCAAAGTCTCGACTCCTCAGCCAACCGGCATAAATCAACACTGCGTTAGCCAGCGTTGCGGTGCAGTGGACCTTGCGCGCTTTGATGTAGTCGCACATCGTGCTGCCCAACCATCGCCCGGGCAGCTGGCAGGAGTTGAGAATGACGACCAGGTAGACGGTCAAGTCGCCGGGCTTGCCCACGATGCCTTGGCCGTGGATGCTGTCTTCGTTGACTCCGATATTGCGTTTCTGCGCCCACAACTCAATGTAGAAGGGCACAGTCAACGTGCCCAGGTAGACAAAACACATGGCCATCGTAAGCACGCGGAAGGTCCACGACAAGAAGGCCCGCTCTGGCCACCACGACGACACTGACGACTTCTTGCCAATTTCTCGTCGTTTGAACGTCGGTGCCGGCACAGCGGCCCAGACGATGAATATCGCCAGCGTACCAGAGATGGCGGCGAACAGGCCCACAGCGGCCCGGAACGAACGCCGTTCTATCATTTCGGTGAAGGCAATGGGGAACAATGCGCCTCCCACTGCCGCTCCGCTGTTGGTGATGCCCATGGAGAAGCCCTTGTGTTTGGGGAACCATGTCTTGGCCATGTGAGGCGCCGCCAGGAAGTAGATACTCTGCCCAATTCCCACGGGAACCACGGCCAGCATGATAGCCCAGTACTGGCCGTCTCCAACTCGGCCCTGACCGCCGGTGAATGCCATGCCTATGAACCCTCCAGTCACACAAACTCCCGCAATCGAGTTGAGTATTCGATTATGGCCAGCGTCCAGGAGGCGTCCCCAAAGCAGGGCCAAGGAGAGCAAGCAGAACGGCGGTATCGCTCCGATCAAGGACAACCCCGTCATCGACACCCTCGGCATCAAGTGTTTGGAGAAATAGGACAAGATCGTTCCGAACGCCATGATCATTCCCCAGCACAGCACCTGTTGACACATGCCAGCAAACAGAGCCATATATCCCCACCATGTCGGCCATGTCTTCGTCACCGCTCCGAGCTCTCCTTTACTCCTATTCGGACGGTGTGCACCAGGTTTTTCACTGCGTGAGAACATGACAGAGCATGGTCTGGAGGCAGGGCCGTCCACCATTGTTGTAGCTATACTCGGCGAACGCGGAACATTCTGAGCGTCAGAACCGGCGCCCTCGCCCATTCTTGGCTGTGCTAACATTTCCTTTCCTTTCTTTGCTCCTGTCTCTGTAGTCTAAGCAACGAGTGAGTATGATGGCCTGAGATGGCGTTGTCGGAGGGAAGGGCTTGGTCGTTCTTCGTCATAAGCAGTCCATTTTGACGTGATACCCAATACCATTTATACACTTTGTCCTCAGCCTGTGTGAGCGGCCTCTTGTCTGTGATTGTGGAACTGAAAACTTAATCGAAACTCAGTGTAGGGGGAGCGGAACGAAGCCAGAGTTGCGATAGGACATCAACGCACATGCTCCGCTCCCCAATGATAAACATCTGTAACTGAGCAGTGCAACAGTAATAACAAAAATAAAGCTTGTAACAGCGTTGATCCATGCTTGGTCGAGGCCGTGCAAGGCAGTGTTTGGTTGTGGAAATGCCAAGGCTATGAGGAGGAAGGAACCCGTCTATTTGACTGCCCAAACAGTTAACCAACTCTGTCTTGCGGTCTATAGTCGCACCGCCAGTTGCTCATGTCGGCGCCAGGAGTGCCCCGACCGCCCTGCATTTATTCGTTAATTCATGAGCGTCAATTCATGATCACCATGCCCCTGTCGTCGCTCAGCAAAGGGTGGACCAAAGAGGGTCTTGCATAGAACATTCGTCACCGGAGCTCAAACCACTGGTCGATGGCAGCTTATCAAACTCCTGTCATCCTGCACACACGTATGCCAAGCCTCACACTGCCTTGGCAGAGGACTCGTTTCGCTCCACAAGATCGCCCACGCCTAGTCCGCGCCCAACCTTGACCTTGACCAGTTTCTCTTTCTTCTCGCCGTTCACTTCTTCCCCTTTCTTGTCAATCGACCCGACGCCATCTCCTTCGTCCTCATCGTCCTTGACCTCAGTGTCTTTGATTTGCATACTCGTCAGATCCATCCGCATGGCATATGCATCCTCGCCATCAGCGTAGTATTTGCTCTCCACTTTCTCCACCTCAAACCCAAGAGTGTCGCGGTAGAGATGCAGGGCCGCCGAGTTGGACATACGGACATGCAGCGACACGTAGTTCGCATTGAACACCTCAGCCATCGCTCGCTGGCTCATCCGCATCAGCTTCTCTGCAATTCCCAGCCGCCGATGTGTTCTCATCACCGACAGACTCGTGATGTGACCGTGTTGCACTCCGTCAGGCGGGTCTTCTTCCATCTTTGCCAGAACGTAGCCGACCACCTTGGGATATTTCGACAGCTTACTGCCCCGCACAATGGCCACAAAGCTCAGCTGCGGCCATGTCAGTGCGTGGTACATATAGTACTTGAGGAAGTAATTCTCCGGCAGGTTCGTCAGGTTGCATTGCTGTATGGCCGGTAGTAGAGAGATGTGGGAGGGGTACGACGAGATGGGGACAATGTCCACCATGGTCACGGTGATCTGTCGGTAGGAGAACGGCTGAAGGCAAATCAGGGTAGGAAAGAACAGGAGGCGAGCAACCAAAGGCGGCTGAGACGAAAAAGCAGAGAAGAAGGGCTGGTGTGCCGCGGATACAATATCCGACTCCCGCATGCCAAGATTTTCCGCTCCATATCACGTGACCAGGGGCACATACACACGTTCCTACCGGTAGCGGTATTCTAAGGTCACAACCATCAGGCTATCGACATTTTCATGCCGCCGTTGGCACAGATGACACTGCCCGTCGTCCACCCACTATCTGCCGAGCACAGCATACCCACAACTCCGGCAATCTCGTCGGTAAATGCTGGCCGCATGCCTCCCATGCCTTCCTTGACCACCCGGTGGTACTCTTCACCATCTCCTCCCGCTTTGGACTTGATCTCCTCCTCGCCATGGTATGACATCAGGGGCGCGCTATCGACATACTTTTGGTTAATCTTCCAGAACTTCTCCCCTGCTTGACTGTACATATCTCCCCACACCGGTCCCGGGTTGATGGCGTTGACTGTGCACTTCTCGGCCAGCTCTCGAGACCACACTCTTGTCATGGCCTCCACTGCTGCTTTGGTGCCCGCATAGATCGACTGCCCCTCACAACCGATGGAGGCCGAGACGCTCGACACATTGACAACACGGCCAGATCTGTCGTTGGGTAAGTACGGTTCACACGCCTGCATCAGGAGTAGCGGAGCCAGCACGTTAACGTGGTACTGCTTGTCGAACTGTGTGATTTCGATGGGCCCCTCGTCGGGATCGTTCAGCAGCTTGTTTCCAGCGATGCCAGCATTGTTGATCACGATGTCAATCTGAAACTTGCCAGACCGCGGATGCGAGAACTTGTTCTTTGCCGTACTGACAATGTGTGGTGCACTTCGTGTGGGATCTGATAGATCTGCTTGCACTGCCACACACATGATGCCATGCTCACTTTGAAGCTCCTTACAGAGCACATTGATGGGTTCAGTGGACGAGTCGGATGTGTAGACAAGAAGCAGAGCACACCCTTTAGCCGCCAAATTTCTTGCAATGGCCGCTCCTATGCCTGCAAGGCCTGTCAGATGGCCCTCACCGCCACGCTAGCTAGATCTCGCTTACCCCTTGATCCGCCCGTGACAATGCCAAACTTGCCCTCCAGAGGCCGGTATGCTATATCTCGTGGTAGATTTGTTGAAGGCGTTCGTCGAGACACAGGTCGGCATGCCATGGTCCTCTGTTGTCGAAGGCTTCTCCGCCGTGATATCCCTAGCAAGACAAGCAACAGTTGCAAGCAACAGCTGGTATCGAGCGGATATTTCTTCGTCGTAGAGTATGATAATGTCTGAGTGACCAGTGGCGGTGAGGCGGGGGAACAAATCTCACATCCAACACGCCGTCACCCACTACTAACTTAGAGGGGCCCCATAAGTTATTATAATAAGAGTACTTGTATGACCGCCTTAAGGGTGCTAAGTTAAGGGTCTTCGGCAGATGCGTCGCTTTCTTTATCCGCTGCTGAACTGCCGTATCCGTTCATGGACTTTCTCAAGTCCGCCGTCGCGTCTGCCATCGCTAAATCTGGCGGTATCCCATATTCCATCGGTGACCGCGTCGACCAGAACGCATCCGTCTGGGCTCTTCACAACGGCACCAAGAGGGTACGGAACGTCTGGGCAGATTTCCACGGGACACTGCTAACGACTGGTAGGAGGACGGCTCGCGATGCAGCGTCTTCGTCTTTGACATCAACGCCAACAAGTCGCTACTGCCACTGGCCCGAAATGCCGTCCGCAAGCTGCGCACGCTCCGCCATCCGGGTGTGGTCAGAGTCCTTGACGTGATCGAGAATGAGACGACCATCTACTTGGCCACCGAGAGGGTAACGCCGCTGAGTTGGCACATCAAGCGGAACAGCCTCAGTGAAGAGACCATCAAATGGGGGCTGCACAGCATTGCATCGACGCTGAAATTCATCAATGGCGACGCTTCATCCGTGCACGGCAGTGTGCGAACCGGCTCCGTCTTCACAAGCGAGAGTGGTGAATGGAAGCTGGCAGGATTTGAGGTCCTCAGTTCTATGAACGAAGACGACGCCATCATCTATACTTTTGGCAGCTTACTCCCCGATAGCAATAGATATGCTCCGCCTGAGGTGGTTGCCAATGGCTGGTCAGCAATCAAGAAGGCTCCTCTGCCTGCTGCCGATGCCTACGGGTTAGGAGAGCTGATCTTTGAGGTCTTTAATGGCTCCTTCACTGGCACCGATCAGCTCACCCAACCAAGAAGCATTCCCATGTCGCTGGCACCAGCCTACAAGAGGCTCATCAGTGCGAACCCAAAGGTTCGCATCAGCCCAGCTAATTTCTTGGACCAGGGCAAGAAGGTCGGCGGCTTCTTGCAGACACCCTTAATCAGCATCACAGAAAGCACTGACAATCTCGGCATGATGAACGCGGAAGAGCGGGATGAATTCCTTCAAGAACTTGACAAGCTCCCCGATGACTTCGCCGAAGAATTTTTCAAAATGAAAATTCTTCCTGAGTTGCTCAAATCGGTCGAGTTCGGAGGAGGCGGGCCAAGTGTCTTCGGCGCGATCTTGAAAGTCGGGCTCAAAATGCCTGACGATGAGTTCGAAATCCGAATTGGTCCCCTCGTCATTAGGCTGTTCCAGAGCCCTGACCGAGCTATGAGAGTCTGTCTGCTCGACAACTTACCCACCATGGTGGACAGAATCGCTCAAAAGGATGTCAGCAACAAGATCTGGCCTGCCATGGTCACTGGCTTCACAGACACTGCTCCTGTCGTCCGTGAACAGACGGTCAAGGCAGTTTTGCCTATAATAGCAAAGCTGTCCGACCGCACAATCAATGGCGAGCTGCTACGCCTGCTTGCCAAGACGGCAAATGACGAGCAACCTGGAATTCGCGCGAATACAACGATCTGTCTGGGGAAAATTGCACGAAATCTTGGAGTTGGCTCGCGGGCCAAAGTCCTGACGGCCGCCTTTACGCGCTCGCTGCGAGATCCCTTTGTGTTTGCCCGAAACGCGGCGCTCATGGCTCTCAACGCCACCATCGACATGTTCAGCGACGAGGACTGTGCAACGAAACTGCTGCCCGCTCTGTGTGCGTGTTTGATTGACAAGGAGAAGGCGGTACGCGATCAAGCCAATAAGACCTTTGACACATACATGCAGCGCGTGCAAAAATACGCGAGTACTCTTCCCGACACAGCGGTGCCTGCTGAAAATACCACCAACTCGGCGGCTGCAGCCACGGCCAGAATAGGTAACCAGAATGATACTTCATGGGCCGGCTGGGCAGTTTCTTCCTTCACTAATAAGCTGACTGCCGCCAAAGGCGACATGCAGCCCGCAGTTTCGAACGGCACAGCTACGCAAACACAGTCATTACCTACCTCAGGAAGAACTACGCCATCAATAGTGACGGCCACTGATCGACCGACATTGTCAAGAAACCCTATCTCGCATCAGAAGCAGCAGCAGCAGCAATTTCCTCCTCGTTCAGTTCCCGAACCTGAACCGAAAGAGGAAGAGGAAGAAGTCGAGGACACCCTTGATGCATGGGGTGAGATGGATCAGGATGATGACTCATTCTTCGACGCACCTTCTGCCGCGAAGGCTGCCGCCCCATCAAAGCCTGTACCTTATGATGACGGTGGCGAACCTGACTTTGCCGGATGGCTCGCCGCACAATCCAAAGCAAAATCCAACAAGGCCCCGCCTAAAGGCCTAACGAAAACATCAACCTCAACTCTCGCAGCAAAACCTGCCATTGTGAGGAGTTCTTCGGCTGGACCTCCGCTGGCGGCCAAGGCCGCGACTGCTGCAGCGAAGGCCGCTTCGAGAACTATAGGGCCACACAAGCCAAAGGAGGTGCCCAAGCCGAAAGAACCCAGCCCTGCTGAAGATGACGAATGGGGCGCTGCCTGGGACTGATAATATCTTGGAGGTCCATCTGAATGATAGGAACGGTCTTCTAAGCGCTGCGTTCGACCGGCATCGTGATTTGTTTCATCTGTCCTGTTGATGAACATGCTGACGATATGATGTCAAGGACACTTGTTAGTAATCAATTAATATATCGACCCATCCGGCAAATTTGCAAAGAGGCTCTTGGATTCATAGTCAAAAAATAGACCAGCACATAATACACGCCAGGTTACAGAAGGAGAGCAAAGACTTGGTAGGCCCCAGAATGTCGACAATTCATTCCTCAAGGCAACACACTCGCCTGAATGTTGGATATCCCGTATACTGCAACTGGGCATCCTCTCGCACCTCTATCGAGCTCTGAGCCCCAACGCCAACCAACCTCCAATCAGGCACAAGCCACCTGGGAATACTTATTAGCCAGAATTCTCACGCCTGGCCAAGGAGAAAAAACGAACCCATCGGAGTGACTGGGCCCAAGGCCTTAAACTGCTGAGGTGACAAGACCAATAAGTAGAGGCTTCCACTAAACATTGTCATCCCGGCCGTGAATAGACCAGCCGCAAGGCTATTTTCAGGGGCTGCTGAAGCCGTGACCAACAGCGCCACCGAGTGCATGAGCTATTTCCCCAAAGTTATTAAGCTAATTACACATCATTCATTTAAGATGACAAAATGACCATCTTCCCACCTACCTGATACTGGGCTGCAGTGCCCCAGTTGGCAATCCTCGCAGGCTCTGCAATCTTCTTCTTCAGGCCGTGAGCTCCGAACGCGCCAAGACCGACGGCGGCAGCTCCGTAGAAGCATGCCAGAGTCCAGAACATCTTGCTGCGCCGAGAATGGCTGGACGAGCTATCCGAAGGAAGGAGGTTCTGGCGCTCGTCGCCCATCTTAAAGGACGTGAAGGAGTGAGCGGCGGAGGATGGGGATAGCTCGACCGAGACTGGGGAGGAGCAGCCTAACCGGACTGTGTTTGCTCGATTTGCTCGGTTTGCTCGGTTTGCTCGGTTAGATTGCCTACTCACAGAGCTCTTCGGCCGTCATTTCTTCCATTCTCCAGAAATCTCAATCAAATCTGGAGAGATGCTGTTTTCGGCCAATACACGGCTGACCACGACGCCAACGTCGCTTTCCCTATTCGCTATCTCATAAAAGCCGATCAGTGGCACCAGGATGTATTCATTGAGGTTCCCAACAAGATCGACGCGCAGATCTTCCTTCGCGCTGTTATATTATTAGCTGTGCTATCATTCTACTAGAAGGCTATGATAGAAAATATCGACATAAGGATGCTTCTGAAAGTTTTAGCCTTCTGCTTCACTAAAGTTTCCATCTAGGCCTAGTTAGAAGTGAGGGGTACCTCCAAATTACTAATTCCTTATATAATGACTGTAGCCACATATTAATTAGCTAATTGTTGATGCAACGTGTCTGGATGCCTTCTACTCTAGTTAGACCAGTGCCCTTGTTGTAGTCTTGGCTCGAATGTGACGGCTTTTCCACCATGGATGAATCACAGCCAGCAGATCCAGCCCCGCAGGCTACAGCCGAGTCTGAGTCTGAGACGGAAGAGCAAGTACATAGCGGACCAACTGGGGCCGCAGAAGGAGCACATAGTGCGAAAAAAAAGAAATCCAAGCGAAAGAAGGCCGCAGCTGCTGTTCCGAGCAATAAAGATGCCTCAGAGGCCGCAAAGCCGGCGAATAAGGCTGCGGATGCATCGAATCAGACTGCAGTGCCAGGCGAGTTGTCCAAGATGACGCCGGCGCAAGCAGACCAGGCGCTGAAGAGCATAGATATGCAGCAGCTGCTCTCCGGACTCTCACTTAACCCCAAGAACCAGAAGGACATGGCCTCATACAAATTCTGGCAGACTCAGCCAGTGCCACGTTTTGACGAGAGCGCCTCGTCCGCGCAGCCACTTCCGGACGGGCCCATCAAGGAGGTTATACCAGAGAAGGTGCCTCGCGAGCCTGCACCGCTGCCAGACAGCTACGAATGGGTGGAACTTGACTTGACCAACACGGAAGAGGTCAAGGAAGTGTACCAGCTTCTGACATTTCACTATGTTGAAGACGACAACGCCATGTTCCGCTTCAATTACTCTCAAGCCTTCCTGGACTGGGCGCTTAAATCGCCTGGTTGGAAGAAGAGCTGGCACATTGGCGTGCGCGCTAAAGGCCCTAGCCGGGTTCTGGTCGCCAGTATATTTGGAATCCCCACCAAGCTGCGCGTGCGCGATAATGTGATTGACGTTGTCGAGATTAACTTTCTCTGCATTCACAAGAAGTTGCGGTCGAAGCGACTTACGCCTGTTCTGATCAAGGAGATTACGCGACGGTGCCATCTGACTGGCATCTACCAAGCAATCTACACAGCTGGCGTTATCTTGCCTACGCCTGTAGGCAGCTGCAGGTATTTCCATCGCTCTCTTAACTGGCTGAAACTCTACCAAGTCGGCTTTTCTCCTCTTCCTCCTCACTCGACGGAGAAACGCATGATCCAGCGGAACAGGTTGCCCGAGACGACCAGCTTAGCAGGTTGGCGGCCTGTCAGACCATCAGACATTGACGCTGTGCACGATCTGCTCAGTCGGTACCTCAAACGCATGCAGCTGGCGCAAGAATTTACGAGATATGAGATCGAACACTGGTTCTTCAACAAGCACTCCAACCCCGACGATCAGGTAGTATGGGCCTTTGTGGTGGAGGAAGAGGGTAAAATCATCGACTTTGCAAGCTTCTACTCGCTGGAGAGCAGCGTGCTTGGTGAGGCGGCCAAGCTGTACGACAAGATTAAGGCTGCTTACCTGTTCTACTATGCTTCTGAGACGGCGTTCAAGGATGAAGGAAAAGAGTTGAAGAACAGACTTCAGGCGGTGATCGGAGATTTGCTGATTGAGGGGAAGAAGGTGAATGCATTCCGTCTTTGTAAATGGCAAATTAAGGGGAGTAGCAATGCTGACGCAAGAATCTTTACAGGCCGGTTTCGACGTGTTCAACGCGCTGACACTGCAAGACAACCCTTACTTTCTCGAGGAGCTCAAGTTCGGCGCGGGCGACGGTTACCTGCACTACTATCTGTACAATTGGCGCACACCGCCCATCAGTGGTGGGACCAACTCGAGAAACATGCCCGACGAGAGCAAGAGGGGCGGTATTGGCATGGTGCTGCTCTGACTTGTGCCAAAAAGCAAAAATAAATTGGGAGGCGGGAGAACTAAAGATGTGATGGCATTGGAGGCGGCTTGAAAATGATTTGAGTTTCTTGCATCAGTATGAGTATCAGTATCAGTATCAGCAACATCAGCATCAGCGTCGAGCGTTGGTTGACATCGAGCGTCAGTGGGTTGACACGTGATGGTCGAAATCGGCAGTGAGCAGTGAGTAAAAACTGTCGTTGATGTACTCAGCTCACAAGAGCTTCATTTCTCATGGATTTCTCCAATTCCAAACTTGTGGTGACTTGGTTGCATTCCCGACAAGATCGTCCTAGCTTGCTATCTCTCTGGCTGTTTGGACAGCTTCCTCCAGTTGCATTTGTCCAATTCCACAACTCTACATCATAAATTACAGCACGTGCTACGCTCATTAATTTTCTTTTGGATGGTGGTGATGATGATCATGAAAGATGAAGATGATCATGAAAGATGAAGATGATCATGAAAGATGAAGATGATCATGATGGCATATTTCAGTTTATTTCCCCTGTCTCTGCTTATGCTTCGGATTGCGATCACAAATGATAAAGACCCTGTTCTTCCGCCGGACAGGCTTGCATCCCTCGCACAGCCGTTTGACTGACGACCGAGTTTTCATGCCGCACTGTTGGGTCCAGCTTAATGATGATGATGCCAGGGTCGATGGAATGGATCGTGCGCTGGTGGTAGCAGGTGATAGGGATGATTGGGAAAGAGCGGATCTGCTGCTGCTGCTGCTGAGAAGAGTGGAGAAGGCACGTGAGAGGAAAATGGGTGTGGTTGGCCTGGGTAACGAGGCTAGTAGTATCTGTGACGCTCGTGTGGAGAGCATGGTGGCGGTGGTGATGGTGGTGGTGATGGCGATGGCGATGGCGATGGCGATGGCGATGGTAACAGGATGGCTTTGGAGGCGCGGCATTGAAGAAGCTCTACGCAGTAGGTTGTCGGCGTCGGCGGATGGTATTTCCGTGCCAAGGCACAATCTGGATTAGATAACGATGTGCAACACCAACTAAGCCCAACTCCGCAGAGATACGATAGACGACGGCGACTTAGGCAGACTTCGTAGTGCGACGATTCAGACAATGTTTCATGCGTAGGTGAATGATTAGCCGGGTGGGATCGACCGTTTGACTGTGCGCGCTCCCTCTCTGTATCTCTGTCTGTCACTGTATGGCCGGCCGTCTTCCGGTCTGTTCTAGTCGGACATCACTCAGTTGCAACGATGGCCGCCGCATCCGCGCCGGAGGGAGTGCTCTCCCTTCTCGACACAGATTTGTACAAGCTGACGATGCAATGTGCGGTCCTGAAATACTACTCGACCGTTGATGTGGAATATACATTTACCAACCGCACGCCCAACTTGAAACTGAACCAGGCAGCGTTCCAATGGCTCCGAAAGCAAGTGGCCAAGTTGGCAGACCTCACTCTGACGCCACGGGAGCTCCGCTTTTTGCGCAAGAATTGCCCGTACCTGCCAGAAGAGTACCTGGTCTACCTGCAGAGCTTCCATCTGCGGCCGGCAGACCAGGTGATACTCTCCTTCCGCCAGACAGACGGCGACTTCGGGGACATTCACATTCAAATCAAGGGCAAGTGGGTCGAGACAATCTTGTATGAGATCCCGCTGCTGGCTTTGACAAGTGAAGCATACTTCAAGTTCGTTGACACAGACTGGACACACGACGGCCAGGAAGAGCTGGCATATGCCAAGGCCGTGGCTCTGATCAAGGCTGGCTGCGTCTTCTCGGATTTTGGTAGTCGGCGGCGACGAGACTTCCAGACCCAAGACCGTGTAATTAGCGGCCTAGTGCGTGCGTCCAAGGATGTACCAGGGCCTGGCCAACTATCGGGCACCAGCAACGTCTATATGGCGATGGAGCACAGCATCCCGCCCATTGGGACGGTGGCGCACGAGTGGTACATGGGCATCGGCGCCATCTCGGACAAGTATGAGGATACCAACGAGCTGGCCATGAGGTTTTGGCTTGACACCTTTGGCAAGGGAGTCTTGGGCATCGCGCTCACCGACACATTTGGCACTCCCAACTTCCTACAGGCATTCAAGAAGCCGACGCGGCGACGGCGACGGTCGACCGCCGAGGCTGACGCTTTCATCGATGCCGGCCCGCAGCCGGCCTATGCAGAAGTCTTTACCGGCATCAGGCAAGACTCGGGAGATCCCAAAGAATACATCAAGCTGGCGAGCGCCTTCTACGACGAAAATGGCTTTCCGAAGCAGGCCATCGTTTTCTCTGACTCGCTCAACATTGACCAATGCATCGAGTATCGTGCGCTCGCCCAGGCACATGGCTTCCAGCCGTCGTTCGGCATAGGCACCTTCTTTACGAACGACTTCAGGCGCAAGTCGGAGCCAGCCACAAAGTCGCAGCCGTTGAATATTGTCATCAAGCTATCCAAGGCTTCGGGAGCACCGGCAGTCAAGCTGTCCGATGATACTGGTAAGAACACGGGTGACCAAGACAAAGTGGACCAAGTCAAACGGCGACTAGGCTACACTGCGCACTCGTGGGCATCGGAAGCAAGTCGATGGTGAAGCCTGGTCGCTGGTGTTGTCGCATTGCAACGCCTTCGCATCAGGCTGAAACGTTGGGAATGAAGCAGCCTTGTGTGCCAAAGGTCCACCAGTTCTTCACACCCCTGCAAGATCTAAAATAAAATTTAGGCACCTCCATTTGAGCAGCGTTTTTGGATGCGGTGTGAGTGGGGTAGCCATTAGTGAGTACAGTATTAGCCACATGCTGGACGCAAGTCAGAGCCTAAAAATGATTGGTGTGTGTAATGCTGACGGATTGTGCTCTGAGTACGGTAATAAGAGCATTTTGGCAGCACATCACACGAATTACACAACGGTTCTGTCACACCTTTCCTACACCATTGCGCTCTGCTGAACATAACTTAACATGATATTCTAAAATTTGATAACTTGATGTGCTCTGGCTAGAGCAATCACAGCGCCATACAATTGTGAAACGTGGGTGGAAATCGACTGCCGCTAATTAGCCAGTGTCGTGTCCCCGTAATTGCAGCTGCTCTCCGGGCCGTGTGTGGGTTATCCAAGGCCCCGAAGATCCGCCATCGCCGCCGCCGCTGCTGCCGCCGGCACCAATTGTCCCCGATCGCTGCACAGCATGTCTGACCGGGGCTCGTCTAATGATTACCGATATTATTAGTGAGTAATGCTACAGTAGGTTAGTAGTCAATCAACTGCTGTGGTGCCTTGGCGCTCGCTGCTCAGGCCAGACTTGCGCGCTTCGCCGCCACTCAGCCTCTCCTCGCTGGCGTGTGTCCGGCCCTATATTCTCTTGTGCTTTTTTGCTTCTGATTTGCTCGTTATTCATTGTCAATTCCCTCTTCTTCTTCATCCGCTGCTGCGTAGTTGCATGCCATAGGCCGCATCCTCTTTCCGCTTTGCATTTCTGTTTTCTGTTTCCATCCCCTTCGAGTGCCTACGGCTTTGGACGTGCAGTAAACAGACAACGGGGACCGAGCTCTGAACGTAACGTCCGCAGCACAGGGAAATCTCACCCGAACCGGCCTGAGCGTCGTGTCGGAAGCACCGCTTCCCGTCAGCCGCCAGAATGAGCGTACGTGGGCTCTGCCAGGATGCCCGGAGCTCGTCGCCAGAGCCGTGAATTTGCCCCGGATGATGCTGATGCTGCAACAGTACCAGAACAATAACCAGGGCTATGGCTCATACAACCCCTATGGCGAGCGCAGAGGCCCATACGCCACCGACCAGGGCGACCCATACGTCCCCAGTCAGTCGCACAGCCTCAGTCAGTCGTCCGGCTATCGACGCCCGCAACTCGCACAGCATGGCTCAAGCTCCTATGACTCCCCCGACCTGGGGGGAACAGGCTACAACCAGTCCCAGCAGAGCTATCCTCAACCCCATCAAGCGGACTACGGTGAGCTGCAATCGGGAAAATGAGCAGAGACCAGAGAACTGACAGAGACGAGAAATGCGCACGGTCAACAACCATGACCCCAACCGCATCCTCAACGAGACGAGAGATATTGACCACGCCATTGACTCGCTCGAACAAGACCTCGACCAACTGAAAGTCGTGCAGCAGCGATATGCCGGCCGCACGGACTTGAGCCGCAAGGAGGAGGATACGCTGCATCAGGAGCTCCAACAACGCGACACCGACATTTTCGACAAGCACGTTGCTCTGACCGCCCGCATTACCAGGCTCAAACAAGACCCCGAGTCAGGAAATCCGCGAAATGCTCCCCAAGTAGGCAAGGTCGACAGGCGCATGAAGGGCGTGATCAACAAGTTCAAGAAGCAGGATGCCGACTACCGCAGAAATCTGGACGAAACCTTGGCTCGCCAGTGGCGCACCGTCAATCCTGATGCCACCGATGCCGAGATCCGCGAGGCCATCCAGGACTCCGGCAACCAGCAGGTCTTCACTCAGGCGGTAGGCTGACAGTCGCCCACCAACGACCCGAGAGGACGCTTTGCTAACAGGTGCCACAGCTCATGAACTCAGACCGTCGTGGACAGGCCCAGCGGGTGGCCGACGAGGTCCGCATCCGCAACGCGGAGATCAGAAAGATCGAAGAAACAATGATCGGCCTGAACCGACTGTTCCAAGACCTCGAGGCCGCTGTCATCCAGCAGGATCCTGCAGTTACCCAGATTGAACAGCGAGGAGAAGAGGTCACTGACCACGTCGCCAAGGCCAACACCGAGCTCGATGGCGCCGTCAAGAAGGCCCGTGCTGCCCGGAGGAAGAAGTGGTGGTGCCTAGGCATTGGTGGTATGTATCGCCTAGCCGCTCTGCCTCTACAAGACATGCTAACTGTGCTGCAGTCCTCATTGTCATCATCATTGCTGTTGTCATTGCCGTTCTTGTAACAGTGCTCAAGAAAAATTAGCCCCCATCACGCGATAGCGATCAGGTCGCAGATGCCTATTGCGACCCACACCTTCAGAAATTAGCAAGAATGCAAGATGAGCAATTTTGGTCCGGCGTGCTAGCGGCGGCAGGAGCGCGCCCCAAATCGACTGACCAAGGGCTAAGAGTTGGTTCAAATTCTGGACATGTGCAGGCTCTTGCCCATTTTTCCGCCGTGGCTCCTTTTACTGAACGTTTCTTGTTTCGATTATCTGTTCCCCGGAGGAAAAGCCATTGGCGCAATTGTGAATACTACTACCGGTACCGGTACTCTGCATAGAAAAATAATCTTTCTCAACAAGTCGGAAGCTTCTAGTTTTATTTGATTGGCTGATTCGAGATCACGTGGTCGCTTCTTGCCTGTTTTACAGTACGGTAGTCACGGTGGTTATTTTCTGGAAGTCACAGCTGTGTTGCGTGAGTTAAGATTGTGTTCACTGCCGGTCGTAGTGATGTCGATCGATCTTTTGGGATCAAGCTACACTTGCTTGCTCGAGCATCAGGTTCTACGTATATGCGCCTCCATGTCTTGATGAAGCGGTTTTGTAAGTATTAATTAACGTCCAACTAAATCGTCGACGACTCTGCTTGTCCGTTGCTTTCCGTACTCTATCCGTGGGCATGGGGACCAGCCGACAGGGGCATGTTTCAATAGTTGGATGGAAAAGGTTCTGAGCAGATGTTTACCATCAATAGATTCTGAGTCTGCCTTTGCTGTTCCACAAAATATATCGCATGCAGCTCACTACGCTTGAGGAGTAAATAAACTAGCCAGCGCTTCCCATATTGACCGTGTTGTATTCCTGTGAAGCTCACACTGGGAGGCCTCGTGTCATGCTGGCGCGGGTGATCGTCAATCGGTGAATGGTCAGGCCTTCATCCATTGTTTCCTCTCCGACTCACTGGAAGAGTGCTAAGTGATGAACTCTCCTTGCAGACGCCTCATTTTTGCCTTCCTGGTTGCAAATTGTTCGTGACACCCATCTGTCCCAAACGTGAGACTCACCAAAGCAAGCTGTTGAACAAGAGCTTCCCATCGCTGAAAACATTCCCTGCATAACTCAAAGCTGTCCAGCGAGGCCTTCACCATAGCATATGGCTTGATTGACTTGCTGACATTGGCATGTTAATCCAATGTCGTATAACTTCCAAAGCAGCTTTTTCCCACGCATTTTTCTAGCGCTGATCTGCTCCTCTTCGCTGAGGTTCTTGTAGTCATCGGGAAGGCTGATATTGCTTGAGTCGAAGCCTTCTGGAATCTCACAATCGAAATCTAGGAACGCAGGGTGCCGAGCTTGCACAAATAACGGAGCGATATGTACAGCCTGCAGTGAATGACCGCCGTGACTTAGGTTGTGTTCTGGTGTCCACAAAGATGTTCTCCAGATGAAGGTTTGTGTGCCAGAGCACGGCTTGCGCCAAAGTAGGGTCTTTCGGCTTCAGATACTTGGCTACCTTTAAGAACTTTTAGAGCGTTCGTTTCTTCACATGTGCTTTGGACTGGTACTGCCCCTGTACCATTGTAGACCCCTTGCTGATCTGGGAATCCAGAGCATCGCTCTAGACCACGCCGTGCAATCGCGAGAGTGTAATCCTCAACGTCGACCCTAGCGAATGTCAGATGTACTCGTGCGACAATCGGTTCGTACTCACAAGGCACCTGGTCATACTTCACATCCGCCCTGCCATGATCAAAAAATCTCTATTTGTAGTGGGACCGATATCAAATGGGACAGAACCATGCATGACCGTTTGCCGGCGCAGGATTCACACATTGCTCTTTTTTGACCGCTGTGAGATCTGAAGCATAGTAAAGGCCTCCATACATGCGAAACTCGATCTTGCGAAAGCGACTTCATAGGTAGGGCGAACAAACTCGGTTATCGGCCACCATAACTATAAATAAGTTATAGCGTGTACCGAGAATAATACTGTAAGTTCGTTAACTTACAAGAGGCTCCGCTTTGCAGCGAACTCGCTGTCGAATTCGCTCGCCGAGGCATTGGGATGGGGCCACGTGAGAAGACGTGTGCAAATTACCGTATATCCCATTATTAGTAGACTGTGGCATCAGAACTTTTTTATCAAGCTCTGTAAATTCAACATCTGCATCACCAAGTAAGTTACTACCAAATATAACTCTGAAGAGCCAGCATGAGTCAAAGCGCCAGCGTACAGACAACCACCACCACTAGTACTACTACTACTACTGTTACTTCCACCACACCGAATACCACAAAAACCCCGGTCTCACGCATCTCCAAGCGATTTGTACCAAAAGACCTGCAAGGTAACACGATTCCTCAGAGCAAGAGATGGCTGTACTCGACAAGTGCTGCGTATAACGGAGCGCTAAAATCCTTCACAATCGATGCTATCCTGGTCAGCAGTTTCGTCGCATTTAACTCGTCCCAATTGGGACGTAACTTTTACGACCGCATTGAGCAGCAGTACGGCGAGTGGAATGTCAACCTCTGGGGCACTTTTCTCATCACCTCTATCTTCTTCTGGGCCTGGGGCATGGCTTTTGCGATTCCCGACTTGACCGGATATCCGAAGTGGCTGTTTAAGTACAAAACGCAGCCGTTCATCAGAGTTGATCTGCGAGAGTATGGGCGCATTGCGCTCATCTCGCTGCGCAATCAGGTCCTTGTTGCGGGGCCGTTGCTGCTGGCGACGCTGTATCTGAGTCCATCGTTGAAACCGGTCAGCTCGGCCGCGCTGCCGGGCAAGTTGGAGATTGTGGCAACGATCATTTTTGACATCTGCTGCACCGAGGTCGGCTTCTACTACATCCACCGGTCGTTCCACTCGAAGCTGCTGTATCCCTTGTTCCACAAGCAGCACCACGAATTCACGGCCCCCGTTGGTATAGCGGCAACCTACTGTACCGCGACCGAACACGTGTTGTCCAACCTGCTTCCCAATATACTGGGGACCGTGATTGTGCGCCATCATTGGTCTCAGGCCGTGTTTACCTTTCTTTTCCTTGAGTTTGGGACCATTTGTGCACATTCCGGGTATAATATCCCCTGGCTGCACTCCAATCTGCAGCATGATTTCCATCATTTCGCTTTTGATGAGAACTTTGGTCCCACCGGCTGGTTGGATGCGTTTCATTCGACGGATAGGAAGTTTAGACTGACCATGGCCGAGGCGAAGCACCGCACGTGGGGCAATGAGGAGAAGGCGAGGCAGATTGTGCTGGAAACGCTTGCGGCTTTGGAGGTGCAAACTAAGTGAACAAAACAGGGCGTGCAGGAGGCATCCATCGACATTGGGATGGTTAATGAGACACACGGGGTGGAGCCTTGGCTAATTTTAGTGTGAGCATTGCCGAATTTGGCAGAGTCAGCGCTTAACGAGTATTGATAGCTACTTCAACCTCATCGTCTTCAGCCTGCTCCTTTTACCTACAATCTGGCAATGGCATGAATTTAAGAGCTTGACCAGGTCATATCCGCGATATCCTCTCTCCATCTGGCACATTTCTAAGCCAGACTAGCCTCCACCTGCCAGCAGGAAGGAGTTTCGGCGACCATCACCCGCAGTAGCAAAGCTATGGTGCGGAGAATCCTAAAACTAATACTGAGACATGCGCCTCTTGAAGCGTGGTCCAGACAATGAGGTCAGCGTGACCGAGGACCTGTCCGACGCCAGAATTCCGCCCTATGTTATTCTTTCGCATACATGGAGTGTAGATGATCGCGACGAGGTGACTTTTGAGGATCTGGAAAAGAGACAAGGCAAGGACAAGGCGGGATGGGCAAAAGTTCAATTTTGTGCATCACGAGCAAATGACGACGGCGTGGAACATTTCTGGATAGACACATGCAGTATCAATAAAGCCAGTCACAGCGAGTTATCGGAGGCCATTAACTCGATGTTTCGCTGGTATAAAAATGCGTCCAAGTGCTATGTGTATCTTTCTGATGTTCCGGCCGGCAACGACAACAATGACAACCCGGCCCAACAGTCTTGGGAGGCAGACTTCCGGAACAGCCGATGGTTCAAACGCGGCTGGACACTCCAAGAACTGCTAGCTCCAGCCACGGTTGAGTTCTTTTCAAGGCAAGAAAAGCATCTTGGCAGCAAGAATACACTGGAACGGCTGATCCAGGAAATCACGACAATCCCTATTGCTGCTCTCCGGGGAAAGCCACTATCTGAATTTCCAGTTGAAGAACGAGAGCGATGGAAAACAGGGCGTAGCACCACAAGGAAAGAAGATGAGGCTTATTGTCTGCAAGGGATTTTCAACATCTTCATGCCGCCGATATATGGGGAGGGAGAGAATGCGATGAAGCGGTTAAAAGCGGAGATTAGCAAGCTTTTACAGTGTAAGTTATCTGCAGACACTCGAACAGCGATAGAACTAAATTGGCTAGTCTCCGTCACATCAGACACTCATGTGCATTGGTTAGTGACTCGACCTAGGAATCCATTGTTCACCGGACGCGACGACATTCTTCAAGCACTGGACAGTATTATAGTGGATGCTGTGCAATATCCTCAGCCGGAGAAGCAGTGTCGAATTGTCATTTCTGGTATCGGTGGCGAGGGGAAGAGCGAGATCTGCCTCCAACTTGCGAATCGTCATCGTCAAAGGTATGTAGTCTTACCGAATCGGAATTGTCCGAGATGTCCTGATGCAACTAGGTTCTGGAGTGTCTTTTGGGTTGATGCCAGCACCACCGGTCTGGCAGAGAGGTCATTCCTCGACATTGCTCACAAATTGTCATTGCCAGCACAGTCCTGGGAAGACGCACGACTTAGCATCGCTAACCTTAAGCACCAGTGGCTCTTGGTACTGGACAACGCTGACGACCCTGACGTGGACTACCAGCAGTACTTTCCAGAAAGCCCGCTCGGGGTGGTCATTCTGACATCGCGCAATGAAGATTATCATCAGTATGCAACAGCCCCAGTCAGACTAGAAGGCTTGGCTGAGAAAGAGGCGCAAGAATTATTGCTGAAGGCCGCCAAGATACCACAAGATAAGGATGATGCATTTCACAAAGACGCTCAAGTGGTTGCGCGCCTCCTCCAATCCCATGCTCTCGCGCTCGTTCAAGCGGGTGCGTATATATCCCGTGGTCATTGTACCCTGGCCAGCTACCCTGAGATATACAAGCGACAACGCCAACAACTTCTAGCCTTTCGCCCTAAGCATGCACAATCTCGGTATGGAGATGTGTACACAACGTTCGAAGCCTCCGCAGACATTCTCAAAACCTTGGGGACTGAAACTGCGCATAATGCGTTGCAGCTGCTGTCACTTCTGGCAATATGTGGGCCTAACCAGATACCACTTCTTCTGTTGTTTGAGGCTGGATGGAGAGGTAGCCGGGTTATACCGGCAGACATGGATCATGATACAGATGATGAACATGTTGTCCTGTTGACACCATGGCACCTTGCTCACCTTCCATCACTAGTGGATACAACTAGTAATTATTGGGATCCCCACCAGCTAGTGGAAGCTGTGCAACTGCTCAAGGAATTTTCTCTGGTGTCATTTGATTCACAGACCTGCAACCTCAACGTATCAATGCACCCGCTCGTTCATGCGTGGGCGCGTGACCGGCAAGCTAAGGACAAGCTTCACCAGAGTTGGCTCCAGATGGGCACTCTGATGGCATTTTGGCAATTCGCCATAGATCTCTTAATAAAGCATCAACGACAGTTACAGGCACACATTGAGGAGATAGTGGGGTGGGATGTCAACACAATATTTGCAGATGAGTCACCTGTGATGGTGGCACGGATTCTGATGAACTGTGGATGGATGCTAAATACCATGAGGAGTGATACAAAATTGTTTTCACTTCTAGAGACAATCTTTGATTATCTCCAATTGGATCGGCAAATTATCGAACGTCAATGGCTAGGTGTTTACAAACTCAAGGGAAGAAATCTGGATTGTTGTGCTAAATTCATGGAGACTGTGACTCTAATGAAAAATATAGTGAAAATTCAACAGGAGACATTGGCGAAGGATCATCCAGCTCGACTTATGTCTCAGTATGAGCTTGCACAAGCATATCGGGCAAATGGACAGCAGAAGGAGGCAGTGTCACTGCTGGAGAGTATAGTGAAGAGTATGGAGCAGTCTCTACCAAAGGATCATCCGGATCGACTCGTGTCTCAGCATAAGCTTGCACAGGCATATCAGGCAAATGGACAGATCAAGGAGGCAGTATCACTGCTAGAGAGTGTAGTAGAGATTCAGGAGCAGTCTCTACCAGATGATCATCCAGCTCGACTTACGTCTCAGCATGCGCTTGCACAAGTATATGGGATAAATGGACATATCAAGAAGGGAAAGACACTACTAGAGAGTGTAGTGAAAGTTAAGGAGCAGTCTCTTGCAGAAGATCATCCAGCTCGACTTGTGTCTCGGCATGAGCTTGCAAGAACATATAGGTCAAATGGACAGCAGAAGGAGGCAGTGGCACTGCTGGAAAGTGTAGTGAAGATTCGGGAGCAGTTTCTGGCAGAGAATCATCCGGATCTACTTACATCTCAGTACATACTTGCTGAAGCATATCAGGCAGATGGACAGATCAAGAACGCAGTAGCACTGCTAGAGGGTGTAGTGAAGAGTTGGAAGCAGTCTCTGGCAGAGGATCATCCAGATCTACTTGTGTCTCGGCACGCACTTGCTAGAGCATATCAGGCAAGTGGACAGATCAAGAAGGCTGTAACACTGCTAGAGAGTGTAGTAGAGGTTCGGGAGCAGTCTCTACCAGAGGATCATCCAGATCGACTTGTGGCTCAGCATGAGCTTGCACAAGCACATCTGGCAAACGGACAGATCAAGAAGGCAGTGGCGCTGCTAGTGAGTGTAGTGAAGATTCGGGAGCAGTCTCTGGCAGAGGATCATCCAGATCGACTTTCGTCTCAGCATGAGCTTGCACGAGCATATCAGGCAGATGGACAGATCAAGGATGCAGTAACACTGCTGGTGAGTGTAGTGAAGATTCGGGAGCAGTCTCTACCAGAGGATCATCCAGATCTACTTGTGGCTCAGCATGAGCTTGCACAAGCACATCTGGCAAATGGACAGATCAAGGAGGCAGTGGCACTGCTAGGGAGTATAGTGAAGATTCGGGAGCAGTACCTGGCAGAGGATCATCCAGATCGACTTTCGTCTCAGCATGAGCTTGCACAAGCATATCTGGCAAACGGACAGATCAAGAAGGCAGTGGCGCTGCTAGTGAGTGTAGTGAAGATTCGGGAGCAGTCTCTGGCAGAGGATCATCCAGATCGACTTTCGTCTCAGCATGAGCTTGCACGAGCATATCAGGCAAATGGACAGATCAAGGATGCAGTAACACTGCTGGTGAGTGTAGTGAAGATTCGGGAGCAGTCTTTACCAGAGGATCATCTAACTCGACTTACGTCTCAGCATGAGCTTGGACGAGCATATCAGGCAGATGGACAGCATAAGGAGGCAGTGACACTGCTAGAGAGTGTAGTGAAGATTCAGGAGCAGTCTCTACCAGAGGACCATCTATTTCGACTTGCATCTCACTACAATCTAGCGGCAGCTTACTGGCAAGTCGGTGATCGTCATCGTGCGCTGGGAATTATGAAGCATGTTGTCACGATCCATAAGAAGGTACTTGACACCTACCATCCTCACCGTTTGGCTTCCCAGGCCGGGCTTGAATATTTTGAGAGTGTGCTGCGCGGAAACGTCGATCGTACACAAGAGGATTTTGAGAGTGAATTGAGCGAAACCTTCGTCTCCACAATCGGTGATATTCTAACCAAAAGACTACCCCTAAAGGAGGGAAGTCGAGCTGCACTCAAGGCAAGAACCCGACATTTCTTTTCAAAACTGAACATACGCCAAACGGAATCTTAGGAAGTGAGTATTGATGACCGGGCGCTGAAATTCAGCAAGTGGCATTGCCTTTAGGATCATAGTTGGTGGACAAACGTCAATAGAGACGGGGAAAGGCTTGTTCTTTGCACTGGGGTTGTGAGATCATCATCATAGATCGATGTGGCCGTGGCAGCAGCGACAGGCGGAAGGGTGGGTGAGAACCGGAATGTCAAAGCGATGGCATCAGGGAACTCCACTTGCTTCTTCAGCCAGCCCACGCCAGAACTCTTCGGTGGTGGGTGGCTGACCTCCTTATCCAGAGCGGGGAGCACATTTGGATTCAGGAATATGCGGGGGTCACTAGTCGTCGTTGGGTAGGCCAGCTTATTGGGGAAAACGCAAGAAAGTTCAGAAAATGGAGGAGCAGTCCGCAAAAACGATCATCAGCATCAGCATCAACAAAGTGAGATACACGTAGCCGATGTTGGTAATGTTGTAGTTGTGTATGTAGGCTTGTCTTCTTCTCTAACTTACCACCAGTCAAAACAGTTCTTTCACTAGCTGTTTCTTGTTGACTAAACAAACAGGGCAATGTGTCAGCTCTCATCGAAAGGTCGGAAAGAGAGGCAATGGGGGCACAACTTACTTTTTCCCATTGCATTCTTGGGAATCGAATCGACGACCTTCAGCTCCTGGGGGATCTTATAATTAGCCAAGCGATCTCTCAAGGCGCGCCTCATGTCCATTGGCGACCACTGCTTGCTAGTGCCGTCTTTTCCCGGCGCGTTTTTCCCTGCCGCACTCAGCACAACGACGGCAGCCACTTTCTGGCCCCACTGCTCGGACGCGACGCCCACGACTGCGGCTTCGCTGATTTCGGGCAGCGAGAGCAGTTCGCGCTCGACTTCGAGCGCGGATACTTTTTCGCCACCGGTTTTGATTATGTCGACGCTCTTGCGGCCGCGAATGAAGTACATAGGGCCTCTGGCCCAGGGTTGGCGGCGGCCCAGCCCAGCGCCCGGTGGTGGCGCTTGGCGAATGGCCACATCGCCTGTTTTGAACCATTTCCCTTTCGCTTCCCCTTCTCTACCGCCATCATCGTCTTCATCAGCTGCGACGAATTCTTCGGCCGTTGCTTTAGGATTGCGGAAGTAGCCAGAGAAGATGGTGGGTCCGCGCAGCTGAACTTCGCCTTCTCGCAGACTTCCCGTTGTGGGGTCGACTTCTTCGCCCGGTGCGATTACTGCTCCCGTCTCGGTGTCGACGAGCCGCACTTGGACTAATGGCAGCGGCCAACCCACGCTAGCGTCGACGCGGTCAGCGTAGTCGAGCCCGCAAGACAGTGCCATTCCTACTTCTGTCATGCCGTACCGTTCGAGGAGGATGTTGCCGCCGCTGAGTTCTGTCCACGCGGCTTTGAGTGGAGTCGGCAGAGCGGCTGATCCGGAGATGTTGAGGCGCATGTGCGCCGGGGAGATTGCGGTTTTTGCCGCCTTTTGCAAGGTCTCGTCCAGCGTGGGGAAGGTAGCGAGCAGACGGTTGTAGATTGTCGGGACGACAGTCAAGAAGGTGATTGGCATTTTTCGTTGCGAGCCAGGCGTGTCGTCGGGCGGCGGCAAGAAGGGAGCTGCAAGGCGCTTCCACATCACGTCTGCGTTAAATGGGTAGGCGAACTCAACGGCTGAGCCGGCCATGAGGGGCGTGAAGAGCGCGTTGATGGTGCCGTGGATGTGGTGGAGTGGGAGCACGTGCAGCAGCAGATCAGAGGGCGAGTATTCCCAAGCCTCAATCAGCGATCGCGCCTGGGCGGTGATGGTGTCAGTCGAGAGAATGACGCCCTTGGGCCGATTCGTTGTGCCCGATGTGTACAGCATAAAGCCGCCCTTAGTAAGAGGTCGCTGGTCGAACTTGACATTCTCGGCCGACGTTGCACCAGTCTCGATTTTATCCAGGACTGCGAGCTCTGGTTGTCGGGGGATAGCAAGACTTTCTTTCAGGACGTCGTGGGCCTTGTCCTGGAATTTCTTGGTCGAGAGAAACAGCGCTGCTTCGCTGTTTTCAAGAATGTAGCGGAGTTCAGAGCTCGGATGGGTGAATGCCAGAGGAAGGGCGATAGCATCATGGGCCAGGATGGACAAGAATGTCACTCCGGATACAGTCAGTCATGAGGCAGATGTAAAGGGGGCGACAAGGTCGTCCCGCACCTACGTAGTCATAGCCATTTTCAGCCAAGAAAGCTATACGTTCCCCTTGAAGAGATTTCCCCTTTGCCAAACTGGTCAAGGTATCCTTGGCGGCGGCCACATCGTGAAGCAAGCTTCCATAGCAGAAGCTCCTATCTGATGCGCTGTGCACTATTGCCAGCGACTTTGGGTCATGCTTCGAGATGGCATCAAAGATGGGGGTGGACGGGAGTGTGGATGCCATCCGCCACTGGAACAGGGAGCTCTGTGAAGCTCTCACTGGTGCCGTGAGCCTTCTTGCGCAACCCAACACTGCTGTCCTCTTCAAACTGAAGAGACCACGGCTGAGCTGCATGTCGGTTCCATTGTCTAGCCTTGTAAACTCAGTTACCCGTCTTAACTGAGGTCGATCGGGAGCTGCTGGCGGCTGTTACGTATGCGCTATCCGTATCAGGCAAGGCTTCCGAGCTTGGCATATCTACGGTGGCCGGTAACTCGATTCTGCGTAGTAATATCTCGAAATACCGGTACCGGTACCGGTACCATAGCAGCAGCAATTAAACGGTGGTAAGCTAATACAGTAGACACATTGCACTGTTCCTTGCGGCCTCAGCCCAATGCGCCCGTGCCGCCTCCCCTCGGCCTACCGGACTCTGGTTAGAATGGCCTCGACCTCGCCGTCGACGACCCCAGTGGCCGACGCCATTCGCACGAAGCTCACAACCTCCCTCCACCCTACAGTGCTCGAAATCCGCAATGATTCGCACCTCCACGCCCACCATGCGCCCATGGCAGGCTCGACATCAAAGGAAACGCACTTTGCCCTCAACATTGTGAGCGATGAGTTCAAGGGCAAGATGCAGCCAGCCAGACACCGGATGGTGTACGGGCTATTGAAAGAGGAGCTAGAGAAGGAGGGCGGGATTCATGCACTGCAGCTGCGGACGAAGACGTCTGATGAGGAGGAAAGAGCCAAGAATCGGCAAACGGCAGGTTGAGCGACAAGAACGGATGCGGCATGGCGAAAACCTTCATCGCCTACTTTACAGGTGAGGCAGTGACGATGGGAAGCGGAGATTTGTCCGCAGCCACGTGCGTACACCCTAAATTTAGTGATCGGATTGAGCTCTGGCTAGGCCGGAAACTTCAGTAGCAGCATGCTTAGGGACAAGTGTTGCAGGCTGATAGTGCTATTTACGACAGGTGTGAAAGGGGGAGAGAATATGGGACGGCAAGTGGTTGGCTGGAACAGCAACCACAAAAACATTTTTGTCGTCCAACGAGCAGGGGCAGAGGCAACGACTGGTTTGATGACACCTGAACCAGAATGCCTTGGGCCGTTCTGGACCCTTTCCGACAAATCACCTTTCAAAATGCCAAACCTTTCTGGGCAGGGAAAATCCAGCCATCAATACCCTGTGCAGTCTAACCTAGCTTACTTACTCTCACAGCAAATACCTAAAATCCGGGCTCGTGTCGCCCAGCGCTGCCTTCTCGTACTCCGTGAATCCGACGTCATGCGTCGACTCTCTCTGCCTGTTCTGCATCATGACAGCTGCTGCGTAGAGCACACTGGTCGCTGAGCTCAAGCAGATGAAGCCTAGACAGATGGAATATCCCTTATGTAGAAGTCCTTGGCGTCCCCTGCCAGGAAAGTGTATGTTGCGATGATTTCACCATTGTTTCCAAACACAATCTGCCATGCGCTGCCTACTGCTAGGCGGCGGTGGTCTGATAAGTTCATGGTGAACCAGCCGTTGACGATCGGGATGGCTGAGTATACCCCACATACTATGAGGAATTGCGCAGCAGACCCAACATTGTGTTTATCATGAACATTTAGCAGCACTGTCAAGCCAGCGATGGCCATCGACATGGGTACAACGGCGAGAGGAAGCGATGTCTAAGAGTGTCGCTGAAGAAGGCCACCAACATGGAAAAGCCGGATGCTGCCGCCCATAAGGGGACAGAGTGGAACGGGGTCTCGGTGGCGCTGTACCCGTAGCTCTTGATGATGCTTGGCGCGAAGTAGGTATATGAATATGCCGGCACAATGAGGCCGAAGTACATCAGGGCCGCCAGAATGAACTTGATGTCCTTGAAGGAGTCGAGCACATCGAGCGGTGTGATGCGCCGTTCAATTCCAGACTTGACCTAGTCTTCCTGCAGCCGTGTTTTAACAAAGGCGAGTTCGCTTTCAGTCAGCCATTTAGAGTTCGCTGGAAAGTCTAGAAGGAGAGCCAGGCCACAGCCATTACACATGAGAGAATACCTGCCGCTCAATCAGACCATGAGTGCCAGAGTGTCTAGTGCAGCAGTCAGACTCACCCCCTAAGATGAAAATCCATCTCCAGCCCAAGTATCGGCTTATTCCCCCATTTTGCTGATGGCCGAAGCGAGGAGGCCACTAATGCGCCGGCCAAGCCCGTCGAGGAGACGAAGAATGTAAAAGCGCTTCTGGGATTCCTGCCGCTTGTACCAATGACTCATGATATAGAACGCTCCAGGAAACATGCCGGTTTCAAACAGACCCAAGAAGACGCGCGTTGTAATCAAGCCGGCGAAGTTTGTGTCAGGCGTTGCATCGTCATTGCCAGTTCCGAATACGAACGCGCAGATACTCAGCCATACATGGGGCTTGAGGTGATTCAACACAAATATTCGACAGGATCTCGAACAGAACGTACGGCACGAAAAACACCGTCACTGCCGTATTGTGCTGATTACCGACCAGCTCCTCCTGCATCCCGAAGATGGCCGCGTTGGCGATATTGGTGCGGTCGAGGAGCGTGCTAGACGAGGATAAGCCCAAAAGCACCAGCCGAACGAACATCAGAGCATGCATCAAGTAGACTACCGAAAGGACCGGGACGACATGGGATGACATGGAGGTCAATCTTCGCCAGCTTCCTTTCTGACACTGAGCTGAAATCCGGCCTTGGTTCGATATCGCTGTATCCGGCGGCCAGGTGAGCAAGGTCTGGGTCGTAGTTCAGTTGCCCCTTCACATCCAGCAATCCAGGCGGGTAGGATCCCACCGGCAATAGAGAAGCGCATCTTGGCAACTTTTACTTAACCAGGAGGACAGTGTAGATTGATAGACTTGTGCTGGCAGCAAAAGGGAATGTTCCCCTGGTTTTTGTACCGTCTGTGTCGATCCATTGTGCTAGCCAAGGATCATCAGTACGACTACTGACCACTCTATGGATAACTAGATTCGACATTAAGCTATCTATACTTTTTCATGATGTGTTGTCTCTGATACCGGTACATGAGGGTGGTTACGTGGCCACCTTATTTCCCCACATCATAAACCTAATCGCATTTCGCACGGTCCGACCTCCGAAAAGGTGACCGTGGCGAACAACGTGGCACGGCTCCCCATTCCATGCACTTTATCGTCGTTGCTGTACAAGGCTCTGTTGTTGTCTTGCGTCACCGTCCAGAATTGGGTTGTGATACGGCATGAAGTGGTGGCATAGCTTCGGTCTCCCATAGACACTGAGTCCTCGAGGCGTGCCCACCGCTCCTCGCCATGGACAAGCCAGGCTTCTCTCGAGAGTCTCAGCCCTTGCCTTGGCGCGGGCAGCATGTTGTCGGATCAGGACCGCCGGCGCTGCCATTCTACTCGGTGGCCATGATGAATGGGTTCCGCCCTGAAAATATGAGGACCTCTCAGTCGGCTTTTCGCATTTATCAGCCCAACGGTGAATCCACGCCAGCGCCAAGATCTGCGAGCATGCCATCTTACAAGACCAAGAACGGAAAGCACAAGTTCATTTCTAGAAGTATACATGATGGTGCCTCCCGCTATTCTCGCAGCGATGGCGCCGATTCTCGCGAGGACAGCTCTACGGGCGAAAACGAACGAGCGTCGAAAAGACACCGTCGTAAGGGTCCTGAATCAGTTCAACCTCAATTCACCGTTCGGAGGCCACTCAGAAACTCAGACGAGATCCATAGTGACATCTGGAAGGCCATCCTGCCTTACTGCGAGCCGCGTTTTCTTCTCGAAGCCAAGGTCATCAACCAACTGATGTACGTCATCTTGTCCGACATGTCCAGCATCTGGCGGCAAAGCCGGCAAACACACATCCCAGAGGCTCCACCGTGCCCCAGTAGTCTGACGGAGCAGCAGTATGCTCACCTTCTAGTTGGCCGAGGCTGTCAAATCCCGCAGTGCTCCAAAAGAAAGGTCACCGCTGTTGCTTGGCCCTTCCTCGGTCGCCTCTGCCTAGATTGCGTTCGAGAGAAGACAATCAACGTGGACGATATTCCCTGGGAGCGGCAGCATCTAGTAGGTAGCGATCTCTTGGTCTTGGCCTTGCCTCTGGGGCGCTCAGTGTCTGGCCGCCATATCAAGAGTCCTGTCTTGGATGCGGATGGCAGTTACTTACAGATACAGAAACTTGTTGCATTGAAGTCCGATTGGGAAACCCTTGAAGCAGAATACCTAGAGCTGTCCAGAGAGAAGGACGATGCTGCACTGCAGCAATGGTTTGGTGCGAAAAGGGCCCAGACAAAGCGCCATATGCTGGAAATCAGGCTTATTGAGGCCACAACAGACAATCGTCCGTTGCGGTCTGGGGTTCTGCAGGAAGGCATCGCCAAATCTGAAGCCCGAAGGCAACTGTTCATTCAAGAAGCTGCCAAACTGAGCCCGCCCATCACTGAGAGCACCTTGAATTGCATGTCCGCATTTCACAGGGCAGTGGCGACTGGCAACACCCCATCGATCCGAGCTTGGGAGCTGCTTTTGCCAAAGCTTCTTCCATATAGAGATCTCGCCGAGCAGCTTGTGGATCTGATTGCCGTCCCTGAGATTATGTGGTCGTTTAGCAACAATGAACCCTACAAGGAGCTTGTACGCCGACGAAAACGATGGACCGAACGAGGCGAGGTGCATCTCTATCCCGAACAAGAATTTGTCATTTCCCTTGGCCGCGAGGAGTTCGAGCGATGTCAGGCCGCCGGAGTTGCCGATTGTGACATCTTGCTGCTCACATTGAAGAATGTGTTTGAGAGCTATGAGCGATTGAAGCACAACAACAACATCCCTATTGGTCTCAACTACAATGGTGAACAAGCTCCTTATGTTCTCAGTTTTGATGATGCCCTAATGATCATTCAAAAAGTCATGACGTTAAGTATATCTCCATACTCAGGCCGAGCGAAAGCTGTTTATCGATCATTAAAATGCGTAGCTTGTGTCAAGAATGGCTTTTCGCGTGATTATGACTTCCACAAGGGCATGGAGCACATTTACAAGCATCACAGTGCCAAAGTTGGAGAGGCCGAGGAGTATTGGCGCTACCGCCAAAAGTTCATCCGTCACGATTGGAACTCTGGACATCCTTGGTCACACTTCCCCTGGTACAGTACGTCGTGGAGTCGTTGTCTCCCTCTTGTCCCTGCCCACCGAAGCGCTGCGACTCTCGCCGACTGGCACCCCGACAATGAGTGGCCATTTGTACCCCTGAGCAGACGAGAGATCAAGTCGGCGTTTGAAGGTCGCGGAGCGGCAGACCACCCCGTTGCTCAGGCTGGTTACCTCGCTGCCATCACACACGGAGTTCGAACTTTGCGAGGAATTAACCTCAGCCCCCGCGCGGTTGTCAAGGTCGCCTTCCAGTACGCCGATCACGTCTGTGGGAAACACGGCGTTGGCTCGTGTTCACTTGACGAATTCATAGCTGCCGTACCCGATCTCCAGGAAGCTAATCCTTCCCTCGACTTCAAGTTCATGTGCGGCATCTGCATGAGTGACGCTGCAAATTCCTGCGGAGGCGTTCATATCAAGTACCCTATCTCAATGAAGATGCTCAAGGACCACTGGAAAATTAAACATGCAAGGCACGATGCCGAGTGGCAGCGCTTGCTCTACCTACCCTCTGACTCCGAAGTCCTAGATGAAATGACCGCAAGTGATGGACAATTGCGCGCGCAAAAGGACGATATCACTAGCTCTTCCTCTAGTGCCAAGAGTGGACGAGCGTCTAGGAAACGGCCAAATCCAAAGGCAAACGCCATTCTTAAAATGCCATTTGTCATATCTGCCTTTAGCGAGTTGTTTCCCAGGATTGCAGAAGGCAGCGGGGAGAACGCATCATCCATTTCAATATAAGCAGACGATTGTTTGATTTTCGGGAATCGACGTTCATGACATAGACCGGTGCCGCATATCAACCACTTTGCAAATTTCACTACTTACAGAAGCAGTCCAAGCACAGATACCATAGAATCGATAACCAGTTGACTGTACTTTACAACTCTCCACTCCCCTGCTTCCTTTGCTATTTCTGCCCCTGAACCGAGGACGCCATCCTCAACGGAATTGATGTAAAATAAGAAAGATGATTAAATGACTTCTTGTCATGGTACGTTACTCCTCGGTCCACCTTCCGAGTTTGAAAGTGGCTGACTGTTACACTCACTTTTGAACCCCTTTCGGTCTGGTGATTCATGCAAGCCTTTGTCACACTGCAGTTTCATTTCGCCAAGTTGGGAGAAAAAGCCTGCCTTAACTCAAGCATTTCGTTTCATTCAGCACTGCTCTTAACAACCAGAAAACTCTCCTCACTCCATAGGAGATATTCCCTAGGCATTCGAGAGCGCAATACTCCATTAGTAAAGACGTGGCCTTTCTTTACTCCGCAATTGGGGTAGACCCTAAAACAGACAGGACAACCTCTACATCCCCCTTGGGCTCAGCCTTATCCTACCATGAGTGCTGTCCTGAGACGTTCCCCGAATTTTGTTACTCTCCTCGTAAGGCTGAATTGTGTCCCAGGGGGCCCTCTAGGGCTTCCAATCATCCCGCAGTCGACTTACTCACTTTGTGCTATCAGGCTGATGGGTTTTGGGCACTGCACGGCTATCTAGAACAGGATTCCTGCTCAATACATATACACCAACGGTCGTGGATATCGTCGATGCGATATCGGCGGAAAACTCTGCTAGTCGTATGGTAGTTGTCCCACTGTGACCGCCATCGTCTCACTACGAGCGACGGTGATATCGCTATAGACGGGCCGCACCGGGTCACGTGCTGAGTGGTCTTGGCATGTGCGTTCATCAAGAGCTCTGCCCCTATTCCTGTATCTTACTGTGGTGTGTCACGTATTTTTCAGCACCCCCCCTCGGCAGAGCTAGCACTAGTGCCCGCAACTAATCCAGATTTA